>ML014127.1:0-189709 GCA_003615045.1 Caulochytrium protostelioides | reverse complement strand
GACGGCCTCTGCGCCTGCTTCCACGCTTGACTCTAGCGCCGTTGAGGCAACCATCGCCGGCTCGGTCGAGACGCTTGCCGAGACACCTGCCAAACACCTCACGCGCCGCGAGCGCAACCGTAACAAGCCGCGTTTCACCAAAACCATGATCTGCGATGTCAAGCAGGCCATGGTTGACTACGCTACCCAGCAGGCGGCTGAAGCCAAGGCTGCCGAAGAGGCCAGAACGGCCAAAGAGGTCAGTGTGGTCATCACCGAGACCGTCGCGACGACCGACACGACGATCGCGAATGATAATATGCTCTCTACTCGCCTTGACACGGATGTGTCCGAACAAGTCATTGCAGGGGCCTCCGCGCTTGTTGATGTACTGGTCGCTTCTAAATCGTCAGAGACCGTCACCACTCCTTCTTCCGAGACAACCTTGACTGGATCCATTCCAACCCTAGCTGACAATATTGCCAACCCCCTCACGCGCCGTGAGCGCTACCGCAACAAGCCTCGCTTCACCAAGACCATGATCTGCGATGTCAAGCAAGCCATGGCTGACTATGCTGCTCAGCATGCTGCCGAAGCTGACAAGTCGATCGAAGTGGATATGCCGATCACGGATGCAGTGACATCTACGCCATTTACTGACGCGCTGGTGTGGCATGCGAGTCCCATCTATGTGACACCTGACCATTTGGAAGCGACGACGGCTTTTAAGACAGGCGACTCAATTTCTGTGTCTTGCTATGGCGACAATGCTTCCTCCCTCGACTCGCCGCTGGCATCGGCCTCGCCTTGCCCGTGCACTAGCGAAGAGAATTTCCCTCCCGAATCTCCTCATACGCCCTCCCTCAATGCACCAGATCTCATTCAAAGCGGCGCCATCGATATTTTTATCCAATCAACCGGTTCTGTTGCGAGCAACTCGTTGGCAGATTCCGCTTTTGCCGAGCCGACAGCCATGTCTACCACAACCAAGCGTTCCGTGTCTTTCATCCACCCCCCCGACGCTAGAGAGCCCATTCTCTCACTCGATACCCCCATCCCTAAATCCGTCATTCACTTCGCAACAACACCAAATGACGAGGCAGAAGTCTTGGACAAGTGTCCTTGTGCTCATTCATTAGCTGCTGAACATGTGGCTCCTCGCGACATCCTTACTGATGAGGTGATTGTCATTGAGCCCCTTTACGAGGGAGGCCTTTACACAATTATCCAGGGTTCCACCGCAGCGAGCATGACCCAGGAAGACTACTTGAAGACGGCCAAATCGGCACAGCGCCAGCCGTCCAAGCTTATGAAAGCGTTGCGCAAGGCCAAGCGCACGCTTCAAAAGCTAGGACGAATGGTTTGCGGCCGTAGCCGTCGAGAGCATGCCGCGTGACGACGCGGCACTTTGTCTTTCTTCGATACCACCATGCACGTTGCCTGCTGCGATTCTGTTATGATATAGCCGAGCTAAACTCACGATTGCGTGGACTTGGTGCTGAGCAGTAATGACCATCCAGCACGTACCGGGACCGTGCTGGGTGTCGTTAAGCGTGAGAATGATGACCCCCGGCATCGCTCATGCTCCGCTTCAACACCTTGTCTTTAGCATCGTTTCTCCAGCTCGAGCTCCTTCATTGATACCCCTGTCAACACCCTTATCCAGTACTTCTCTTGGAACACCCTGTTATCGCCCTATCATCAACTATCAGTCCAACTAATTCCTTCATCTTTTATCCCATGCGTGTGCCCCCCACGATGCGGTAGGGTCCTACGTAGACGGGTTGTGGCACTCCAGGCTCCATGCGGTGTACCAAGACGCGCTGCCAGGGCTTGTATCGTTCGAATGGAAAATGATCAAATCTCATTAGGGTGGAATCGTATAAGTGAATGAAACATGAAGGGAGGAGCCCTATAGGGCACGGAGCTTTCCATTCTTTAACGCAAGACCTCGGCGTTGTCGAGCCAGGACGAGGTGCGCCTCTCGCAAATCCTCGCGGAGGCCGCGAAGGGCCACAGCACGTTCTCGATCGCCCACCGGCTGTCCAGCATCCGGCATGCGGACCGCATCTTGTTTCATCTCGGCGAGAGCAACGAGCTGCACGACACCACGCCGGGGTCTTCGTTCTTCCGGTTGCTGAGGCGCATGGCTGTCCCACCCGTAAAAACATGCCGCCGCCCCAAGAATGACACTATTCCGACTCAGCCTCATGGCTCCGAGAAGCGCCACAGCGCCACACCGGCACGGGTCTGGCTCCTCGCACTGGCCTGGCCTACGAATCGATAGGCTTCACCAGACGTGTGTGAGATTATCCCACGATCGAAAGGTCACTTAGGGCCGAGTAGAGTGCTAATTTCAAGCTGGACGCCATGGTGATGTTGTTCCTTTAGCCCCGCTGACCTCGCTTTCCCTCAGTCTTACCGATCCATCGCCCGCGTCCTGATCTTAAAAACGCGACCATGCCACCACGACGTGCCGGTATCGCCGGCTTGCAACAACGGGCGAAGGATCGTCAGGAATTTCAGAAAGCCGGCGCAGCGCTCGCGCAGCAACAGCTGACGCAGCTGACCGAGAATCTGGCTTTGTTCCGGTCCGAGTTAGACGCGTTTGCACGGACGCACCGGAAGGCCATTTTGCGCGATCCCGCACTCCGTGCCTCCTTGTCGGACATGTGCGCGAGCCTCGGCATCGATCCGCTCGCGAGCCAGAAAGGGTTCTTCAGCGAGTGGCTGGGTGTGGGTGATTTCTACTATGAGCTGGGCGTTCAGCTGCTCGAGCTTTGTCTGGTGACGCGCGACCGGAACGGCGGGATCATCGATCTGACCGATGTGGTGGCCTGGATCAACAAACAGCGGGCGATCGTCCCCGCAGCGCGGGCCGCCGCGTCAGGCGACAAGCCGATTGACAAGTCGGAAAAGCCCGAGCCGACGCCGGTGACCGTGGCGGATGTCATTCAGGCCGTCAAGACCCTCGCGCCGCTGGGCGGCGGCTTGAGCGTCATCACCCTAGGATCGCGCCAGCTGCTCCAGTCGGTGCCCCGCGAGCTCAATACCGACGACCAAGCCCTGCTGACCTTCATGGCGTCGCTGAAGTCGCCACCCGATGCGTCAGCATCGTCGTCGTCGTCGTCGTCGTCGGCAGTGGTGGCGGCCAAGAGAGACGGCATGGTCCGTGGCGTCACCGTGGAGGAGGTTGTCCGCAATTTCCGGTGGTCCGAAAACCGCGCCCAGGTCTGCCTCGATCATCTGATCGGCGACGGGATTCTCTGGCTCGATTTGCAATCGTCACGCCCTTCTTACTGGGCCGCCATGTACTCGCTAACAGGATGAAGGCACGAACCTGTCGCCGTAGTCCATCTCCGATGGTGATCGCCACTTCGCTGACGTCGCTGTGCCATACCGGCAGGACGGGGCGGGTGAGGAACCATCCGCGGCCAGCTCAGCATCCGCCTGGGCGCATGGGCCGTCGGCGAAAGGGCAAAAGCCAAGGATAGGAGCGCGGCCCCCGTCCGCTGATAGCTCTCCCGGAAGCCCCTCCAAAAAAAAAAAAAATCATCTGTGATGCCACTCTGCACCATGGTGCTGTATCGGGGGGCGATCTAATGGGAATGGGCTGCTGGCGCGCGTCGATGCCCTACGAGCCCTATCAACGTGTTTCCACTCCCGTCTTTATCTGCTCTGGCCATCGTGTAGATCGCGGCCATTGAACATACGGTTGGTAGCGACAGTCACGATGCTGTCCGATGCGACGCTCGGGCGCTTGATCGTGGCCGCGGCGATTGCCGGTTTTATCCTGTTCACGCTGGCGACGCTGGCGGGTCCGTTCACGGCGGCACCGATCCCCCGCGAGCGTGCCGCCCAAGCCCTGGCGGACCTGGCGGCCGGGGCACCGCAGCCAGAACCGTGGTCGGCGCGTCGCTGGCCCGCCTATCTCATGACCGTGACGACAGCGACGGCGCTGCTCGGCGTGACGCTGGGTGCCACAGGACTGCTGACGTTTACGGCGCTGGTGCTCATCCAAGCCCAGCCGTGACGGGGGCTCGATCTTCCGCTCGACGCCAGCAAGCCTGGGCCCTGGCTGCCCGACGGCCACGCGCCACTTGGTTGCGCGCGGCCTCATCGACGAGGATGGCCGGTGTCGAGGATGAGGCCCATGAAGGCGCGCGCCGTGGTGGTCCGCACACCCGCGGAGCGGGCATCAGCACGCGCCGGCGCGCCGCTTGTTCACGCCGCCGCCGCCGCCTCCGGACACGTGGCTTGGCGCGGGCGGGATACGGGCCCCAGCGCTCCCTCGGCGCATCAGGGGCTCGCCGGCCGGTGGCACCCGTCCCGGTCGGGTCCACACCGTCGAGGGTGGCGATCGGGTCCACCACGATCCTGGGTGGGGTTGCCGATCGCGCGAACACAAGCCACGTGGACGGGGGTTCTGCACGGGCGTGGCGACCTGGTCGCTCGCCGGGGGCGCCTTCTGACGCTGGACTCGCAACGTAGGCCTCGGCAGGCGCTCGTGAGCACGCGCGTAGGCCGTCGTCGCTGAAAACCTTCGCCTTTGCATCGAGCGATACCATCGTCCTCCTCCCCGTCAAAGACCATCGAAGGGCCGTCTCCTAGCCGACTTGCCGACGGTGCGGTGCTCAGTTGCCAGTGCCCCTCCTCGTTTAATGGCTCTCCGTCGATCGCGGCACGCATTCATCGCATTCATCATATCCATCGTACCCGTCGTATCTTTCACGGGCAATCGGTTCCTCTGTGCTCGTGGTTATTCCATCCCACGGCGATCCTAATCACCCACGAGACGTCTCGCCTCGCCGGCCCCACTCAAGCGGCGTGCGTCGTCGTCACGTCACGGCGATTGATCCATTCCACCACGTCCGATCCGAGCACGAGCGTCATCCGGTCCCCGATCCTTCGCTCGACATTCGAAAAGGATTCAGCACTACCCTATCCTGCTCGGACATCATACGCGACCCATGGCGTGGGATCTCGACGACTACATTGAACGATGCTACCGGCGCGAGATCCTGCCCGAGGCGACGGTGCGGGAAATCTGCGCCAAGCTCAAGGAAGTCCTGGTGACCGAATGCAATGTTCGTCACATCCAGACGCCCTGCACGGTGGTGGGCGATCTGCACGGCCAGTTCTACGACGTTCTCGAGATCTTCAAGATCGGCGGCTACGCGCCCAATACCAACTACGTGTTTCTCGGGGACTACGTGGACCGCGGCTACTACTCCGTTGAAACTATCACCCTCTTGGCCTGCTTGAAGCTGCGCTGGCCGGACCGGATCACCCTTGTTCGCGGCAATCACGAGAGTCGCGCCGTAACCCAGACGTATGGATTCTATACCGAGTGCCAGCGCAAATATGGCAGCACCAAGGTCTGGCAGCATTTTACAGACATGTTTGACTACATGGGTCTCGCAGTCATCATAGACGGGGCCATCCTCTGTCTGCACGGCGGCCTGAGCCCGAGCATCCACACGCTTGACCAGATCCGGGTCCTGAACCGCTTCCGCGAGATCCCGCATGAAGGCGCCATGGCCGATCTCGTCTGGTCGGATCCGAGCCTGCCATCGCGCAGTCCTTGGGCCACAGGCGACGGCAAGCTCTCGGGTCGCATGGACGGCCTGCCCCAGAACGCGTCGCTGGCCGAGGCGACTATGGGCTCCGCCGCCAAGGGACCCCCCATGCCCTTAGCCGACTTTGCCGTCTCGCCTCGCGGCGCCGGCTACCTGTTCGGGCCCGTCGTCACGCAGCACTTCCTTCACACCAACGGCCTGGGCCACCTCTGCCGCGCGCATCAGCTCTGCATGGAGGGCTACCAGCTCCTCTTCGATGACCAAGTCAGCACCGTCTGGTCGGCCCCCAACTACTGCTACCGCGCGGGCAATCTCGCGAGCGTGCTCGAAATCTCGCCGGGTCTCGAGCGACTGTTCAACGTCTTTAGCGCTTGTCCCGACGCCTTGCGGGATGTCGCGCTGCCAGGAAGTATGTCCCCCTTATCTCAGACGCAACCGATGAGCGACGGGTCGAGTGTGGACATGGGCTCCGGACCCTTGGTATCGTCATCGTCATCGTCCTTGCCGTCGTCGTCCCCAGGCGCGATGTCGAGCGGTGGACCGAGTCATGATCGCGGCGCGGCCGCCCGTAGACGGCATGCGTTGCTGCTGAAGCGGCAGCGAGCGACGATGCCCGTGACGGATCATTCGGACGGCGAGCCCCTCGGTGGGATGCGGGGCGATCCGATGCCACGGCGGCATGACTCGGGAATCGGCCATTCAGCCAATAACAGCGCCATGATGCATTTTACGTAAAGAGATCTTAAAAATCCTGCATACTTAGACTTACAACGCGCACTTGGTGCTCTCACCCCAATAGCGCCAGAGGGGTAGGCAGCGTACCGTGGCTCCGTAATGGTGACGACGGACGGATGCATGATCGCAGCTGCCGTCGACAGAGGGGATGCCGTCGGCCTCTCAATCGACTGTAAGGTCGCGCGATGCCGAACCGGTGTCGCGGATGGCACACCGTCTTGATGGCCTCCACCGCGCTCCCCACAGCTCGACCGGGCGGGACCCTGAGAGGCTCGTCGCTCGCCGCCCACCGCCCGCCATCACGTCGCTTCCTCATGCTGGGGGTCGCCGAGCGGATCGATGCCGCTTTACTTACCCGTCTTCCACGGGGCTTGGCGGACAACACGAGCAAAGCCATCACCCCGTTTATCACGACTCCCGCTCTGGGCTCATTGCGCTTGCGACAGCGGGGTTCTTCGCTGATCACCACGGCTGCGTGTCGTCTCGGGCGTCCGCGTCTCACGTGTGCATTGCTCGCCACGCTGCTCACCGTCTCCCTTCTGGTGCGGATGGGCTGTGTCCTCAAGCTTCTGTGGTTCTAGCCCCTTCCTCGATTTGCCAGTCGACGGCTGATCCTCGTGCGCGGTCGTGAGGACCCCGAACCCAGGCTCCCGGCTGCTCAGCGGGCCTCACGAGGATGAGCGCATCCCACGGCGGCGGATCACGCCAGGCTGCCCCTGATGCTGCCGCTCGCCCGGTGCGCGATTCGGTGTCCGCGTCGCGTCGCCCTCCTGCGTCGGAGTTGAGCCGCGACCGATCGTCGGAGTTGGCTCGCGATGCCGCTCGCAACGACGATCGTGCCCAACGGTCGCACCCCCATCGCCGTTCGTCCCGCGACGCGCAAGCGGATGTCTCAGAGCGCCGTAGCGCATCGAGTCGCAAACGGCACCGTCACGACGACGACGACAACGACGATGACACTCACCGCCGCCGACACCGACACGACTCTTCCCATCGCCGTCGTGCAGCGGATGCGCCGCGCGACCGCAGCGATCCCAGCGCCGCAGAGCGCCGGCACGATGCGACCGAGGGCGATGCTCGGCCGCGCCGCCACGCGCAAGCCAGGTCGCACCGTTCCTCGGGCGAGTCGCGCCGCGATGGGCGGCATCGGCACCGCCATCGCCGTCGGTCATCGTCGTCGTCGTCGTCGTCGTCGTCGTCGTTATCATCGCGGTCCTGTTCGCCCAACGTGCGCGCGGAGCGCGACCGGGACCCTTCGAAGCAGTCAGCGAAGCGTGGGCCGCCGGAAGCCCCGCCGTTGCCGCCCTCACAGCTGCCTCAGGCCGTGCTGACGGGGGCGCCAGCCGTCCGCGGACCGACACCCGCGACCGAGGCGACGGCGCCGCCGTCGCATTGGCTGCTCGACGCAGGGACGATGGACGCCGTGCTATCAGCGGGCCCCAAGCGCGAGAAACCAGAAAGCGCCGCGGCACAGCGGCGTCGCGACGCCCAAGCCACATCGGACTCGTATGCTCGCTCCAAAGAGCTCAATCCCGTGATGGCGGGCCCGCACGGCCTCAGCTTAGAGGAAGCGTCGGCACGCACGATGCGGATCCGCCAGCTGAACGACATCGAGGCCGCGGCCCGCGGCGACACCAAGGCGCTGTTCAGACTCGCCCTCCAGACGTTCGGGTCGGAAGACGCATTGCGCGACGTGGTGCGCGAGCGCGCCGCGGAGCAAGCGTCCGATCCGTCCGCGCGGCCCGGCTTGCGCGGGTCCGGCAGGACGTTGCCGCCCGCCCCTGCCGTGGTGTCGCCGCGCGCGACCGCATCCCGGGCGGCCACCGCGACAACTGTTCTTGCAAAGACGGCCCCCGTGGCGCTCCCGACCCTCGAAGCCATCGCCGCCATGAATGCACAGCTGAACATGCTGAACGGCGATCTTCTCCGCGCACAGCTCACGGGAGACGGCGACGCCGCCGCGATCACGCAGGCGATTGGCCGGCTGACGGCTCAGCGCGACGCCTCTGCACAGCTCCGCGAGACGACGGTGCTGCCGCACGTGGCCAGCACGGGGCGGATGGCATCGCTGGACGTCGTGGGCGATGGGGCGCAGTCGGCCGTGCCGGACGGCGCTGGGCGGCGCGGGCACCGGCGCCGGACGCAGGCCCCGGACGCCGTGGCGGCGCGCGACGCGGACCTGACGATTGCCGAGCTGGCGCTGCTGGAGCGGACCACCGACCGCGACCGGTTTGACCGCGAGTTCGCCGCTCAGCTGGGCACGCTGCCCATGTCCGGCCGCGGCCCCGATCTCGAGCTCATGGACGACCAAGCCAACGCGCTCGCGGCACGTACCGTCGTCTCCAGCAAGCAGCAGCGCCAAGCCGCGATCAACGACTACCAGAAGCTGCAGCGCATTTTAGAGACGTGTGATTTGTGCAAGTCGCTCCATCCGGCCGGACCTGCGGAGTCGGCGTCCCGCGCCCCGGGGCCTGTGGGTCCCCGCGTGATCGCACAGGGTGCGCATGTCGTCCTGGCGGTCCCCCACGGGGTGCCGTATTCGCCGTTCCACTGCTTGATCTATCCGCGAGAGCATACGAGCAGTCTTCTGCGCCTGGATGAAGACGCCTGGCAGGAGGTCCGCAATTTCCAGAAGTGCCTGATCCGGATGGCCGACGCAGGGCTGCCCCTGCCCCAGCACAACGAAGGGGCGGCAGCCGACCAGGCGTCGTGGTTCGCCCCGTCGGCGGCGCCGGCGCCCGGGCGCCGCCACGCGGCCCACCCAAGCCCCAATGCCGCGTATCTCCAGGATGTGTCGGACGTCGCCCCGCACCCATGCAGCATGCTGTTCATCGAATGCACAATCTCGCGGACGCCGCTCCATCTGCAACATGCCGTCATGATCGCTCTACCGGTGCCGCCGGCGGTGGCTGACGACGCCCCCGTGCGGTTCCGCGAGGGCTTCCAGTCGCTGGCGCTCGCAGACGCTAGCGCCACGGTGCGCGTCATGCCGACCACGGGGTCGGCCCAGCCAGATCCGGCGCGCACGCCGCAGGGGGCAAGCAGCGCGCCGCGGCCGTTCCGCGACACGCTCGTGCCCGATCTGCCGTACTTCCATGTCTGGCTCGGGTTCCGCGAAGGCCTGGCCCACGTGCTCGAAACGACGTCGACGAGCGCCCGCTCGGGATCCCAGCGTCGCTCGGCCCGCGGCGCCGACCAGGGCTTCCAAATGGATCTCCTGCTGGATGACGGCGACCTCGGCGGCGAGGACGTGGACGACGTCGCACAGTTCACCTATTTCTGGCAGGAAGTGCTCTCGGAGCCCCTCGGGGTCTCGCCGTTTGTCTACCGCCAGCTCGGGTCGCTGCGGGAGGGCGGTCGTCGTGCCGCGATCCGGACGCTCACGACGCGCGAGCTCGATGCGCAGGCCGCGCTCTTCGCAAAGTATTGGAAGCCCTTTGACTGGACATTGCCGTCCCAGGGTTGACCATGCTGCCCCCATCCAATGACCGAGCCCCTGCTGTGTGGTGATTTCCCCGTTGCTGTGGCATCGAAGAGTCTTTATTTATCATTAGAATACAGGGTGTTCAGATGGCGGGAAATTTTCCAGCGGTTATAGTGCGACTTCGTAAAAGAGGGTGCCCTTCATGCCCGTGACGCCACTATCGTTCTCGGCCCAGACGACTTGCTGCATGAGCACACGTTCTGGATCTAGCTCGAGCCCGGCGGTCTGATCGATGGGATCGCTGGCGCCCTGGCCACGCGAATCCGGCAGCGCCAAGCAGTCTGCTATCCGGTCGGCGGGCACCGGTTTGGCCGGCGCCGCCTTGAAGGTGACCGTCTCGTTCACAAACAACGGCGCCAGGGCGCGGTATGTGAACCGCCGCAGATGCACGCCGTGACCGCCCAGGTTCGCCAGCAGTGTTGCAGTCAGCGGGCCGTGGACCAGCGGCGCCGGGTAGCCTTCGACGCCCTTGGCATACGCGTGCTCATAGTGAATGCGGTGGCTGTTCCACGTCAGCGCGCTGAACCGGAACAGCAGCACCGGGCTCATTACCACGCTGTGCGACAGCGCGACGGCGCGGCTGGTGGCGCGTGCCGATCGTCGCTGCGGCGCTTCGCCTGCGTCTCGTTCCGCCGGCGGCGCGGCCTCGTCGGCGATCGCGCGATAGACATAGTCCCGCGTTTCACGCACTTGCCACGCCGGCGGCGGCCCCGACTGGCGCGCGGGCGCCCGGTGCGCCATGTACTTGTGCAGCGAAAGAAACACGGCCTCCTGCTGGCCGCCGCTAATCATCGCCAGGCGGACGTCGGCTGGGACCGTGGCCTGGACGGCGTCCTCACCAATGCGAAGCGGCGCTTTGGCCGACCGGAAGTCGAAGCCGCCGCCGGCCCACATCCGGCCGAGAAAGGGCGCGGGCGGCGCCATGCGCGAGACGTAACCGTCGGCGGCCAGCTCGCTTTCCCGCAGCCGCGGGGGAAAGAGGACCATGTGGCCCGCCGGCAGAAAGGGGTCGCCCGGCGAGCAGCGCGGTGCCTCGGCCGTCGCCAGCGGCGACCCCGCTTCGTGCGCCGCCTCGTGCACCCGCGCCGCCGGGGATGCGGCCGGCGGCGCAGCCCATGTCGGCAAGGTCCGCTGCAGCAGATCGGCGCGGTTCGCGTCAATTGTATCCATCGCCCAGAACGGCGGCCGACGCATCAGCTCGGTGCTCCATGCTGCGATCAGGTCGCGCGACCGACGAGTGAACCCCGCCATGGTGGTCAAAGCGGCGATCGTTCAATGCAGCGATCGTCCAAGGGGTGACCCGACACGGGCCAAGGCGACCAGGAAGGCGACGGAGCGATCAGGAAGTTAGTCACACGAGGGCATCGCTGACACGTCCATCGCCGCCGCATCCATACGGTTCCGTCAACTCGAAGACCCAATCCATGCCCTCAGACAGAATGGCACATCAAGCCTTTGCCGTGTGGGTCGGTGGCCTTCGGGATGTCGATCCCATCGTCGTGCCCCAACCATGCTGTGGAGGCTCATGGCCTTCCCAGCGTGACATATTCAATGGGCGAACGAGTTGACGCGAAGACCCTGGGGGCTCACGCGCCGTGGCAGTGGCATGGCGCCAGGGCCGGGCCCACTGGAGGGGCTTGCGCACGCTTGTTGCGATGGGCGCCCCACGCCACACGCCCCGAGGCCGACGACCTCCAGGGCCCATGGCGGCCGAGCAAGGGGCAGCCACGGGGGTGTTCCGCGGGAAGGCAAGGAACGCACGTTTACTCATACCATCGTCAGCGATGGGGTGAGTGAACAATGTGTGCGTTCACTTCCGGCGCCCAGAAGAAGGTGGCCGACGCCGGGCCGACCGTTAGGGCTGCCCCAGCAATAGTGAGCCTTGGCAGACAGCCTGAATGAGCATTGCATCTTGAAGAGTGACTCGGGCCGAATCAACATCTTTGTGGCCATGGAGCGGTCCAACGGCCAGGCTGTCAGCTGGAAGCTGACCCGAAAGCAGTGCTATGTGGAAGCCGAGACAAATAGGGTTCTGACAAAGATGCAGATCCGAGACACGATGGTCATGCTGATCTCTCGCGCATCCAGGGCGGGCGCTCACCTCAATGAGCCGAGGGCAGTCAGCCGGGTCCGCAAGACCCGGGTATATGTGGTCAAATGTACACCCAGACGAATGTGATCCTGAAACCCAGGCAACGCCGGCGCAGGGGGGCTGTGGTCCGATGTTTGCTGTGGTGTGATGCCACCAACGGCAAGTTTGCGAACCGCGATCTCAATGTCTCCCTGAACATCCGACGCTGCCTGGCCATGTTACTCACGCTGATACTCATGCATAGTCGGCAAGCGTATCCAGCGATAAATCGAATGCGGACTTCCTCCGTGGGTGACCTTTTGGGGCGACAAGGAAACCATGATGTTCGAGCTGGTGTCCTCTCACGAGAGATTCTATAAGGCCGGCCAACAAGCTTTTTTCATGATGCACAGCGACCCGAAAAAAAGCTTATTTAGGCAATGGTATATAAGCAGATGGACATACGTTTCTGTTGCACTATGAGCGGCGATCATTCAGTGTCTTATTCTTGATGACCCCAAAACGATGATCGACATTGACAATGATAAGATTGGGACTGACTTTGAACGAATTGACAGGAAGTTGACCGTTGCAGTGGAGGCACGGACTGATACATGGATCATCCCATTCACTCCTTTATAGCCCGCAAACACACGAGATTACGCGTGAGCCCAAAATTTGAAATCGGTATCTCGAACCCACACAGACAATCCCCGACAAACCATTCAACTGAGACGTTTTTTTCACCTTTGCCGCGAACACTGTTCGATGCCGTCTCGCACGATGGCAGCAGACAAGGCCAAAGGCCAGCAGGGCAGTTCTGCCCCACATCAGCGTCCATCGGGCGTCGCGCATCATACAGCAAAGATTCAAAAAGTAGCATCGACATGCGACCAGATGATTTCGTCCCACGATCTTGATGATCTCGATGCTTTTATCGAAGCCTGGCGCAATATGGCGCAATCCCTTTCTTCGGCGCCAGGTAGGGATGTGGCTGACGGGGAAACGGCGATGACCAGCGCGATCCAGAAAATCTGTCGAACCATCGCACCGCCGGACGCACCTGCTCCTCAGTTTGTTTGCGAACTGCTTCACAGCATTCAAGACCTCATGGAAGAGGGCGCCATGCCGATCTCGACAGGATTTCAAACTTTTTTACCGTCACTGACTCGCTTTTTGCAGCAGGCCCTGCAGAAACCGAGCTTCCCGCACATGCTGCTCGCTCGAGCGGCTGTTCGCCTCATGAATGTTGCCACGAAAGGCCGAAGCGATACCAAAGCTTTGCTGTTGAGCGCCGCTAATCAACCGATGCTGGTGCTTGTGTCTAAAGCGCTTACAAACCTTGGCGACTGGGTCATCCAGAAAGAATCTCTCCTGTTGCTTTCGCGTCTTCGTGCCTCTGTCACCGATTGCGCCCTCGCCAATACGCTCGATGCGAAAATGAAACTTGACCAGCGCATGTTGGCTGTGGATACAAGCAGCGACATGAAGGTGGAGTCTTATCTAAGCACCTATAATACGGATCGCGATGCGCCCGCTCCAATCTCGACCGCCCTAACGAAAGTCATGTACCGCGCGGGTGGCAATGTGTTTTTTCATCGGGGACTCATTGGCGTATCCTGCCGATTCAATATGCATAGCATCTTTTTACGGTTACCCTACGATGACGCCCCCCACGCGCCCGGCGACACGGGCGAGTCGCTCGATCTCGAGATCCAGTACGGCAAGTTGCGTCTCGTCGACATGTCCGAGAAGATGCCTGTCTTAACGATGCAGCTCTCTCAAAATTTGCCCATTACACCCGAGTTGATGGAGCAAGGGGAGACGCTATCCGAACCCTACGAGTTGATCCTTACATTTGAACGCGATGCCCATCGACGTTTCGGGAACCGTTTGATGGAATTGTTCGAGGAGCGCTTGACCGCAACGGACGATCTTGCCACACAGACACCAGTGGCGGCTGCTTCTACTCACTCTCAGCCAGAAGCCACGTCACCTCATGAGCAAGGGGACGCGCAACTGGGTCCGAAAACGTCTGTCACCGTAGATCTGATCAGCATTGATCGACCGACCTATCACTGCGAGATCATGTCCCGTCCAAGCAATCAGATCATGAAGCCTGCGTCAGTGGCTTACAAGGATCCTGTCGATGAGAGGGTCGATGATGCACCGGCAACCCCACAGCTGACGAAAGCGGATGCCGTGACCGATGAAGCTCCCGCTCATGATCCCATTCAAAAAGATGCAAACGCCGAGGCAGAGGCAGACGCAACCGGTGTATTAGATGCAGACGTTCATGATGTGGATGGCAGCTGGGATATCCCCGGTGAGCCTACGGCGAAGCCTTCAGCAAAGCCAAAGCCGCGACCTCATTCTCGCAATAGCAAGTCTACCGCTGCATCGACCAAAAGCAAGTCCGAGAAGCAAGTTTCTAAGTCCAAAAAGGGTTCACCTATCACCGATCTCGATGCCGATTCTCATGGGAAACCATCTGGGAAACCATCTTACGCTCGTTCAACTGAGCTGCCGTGGTCTGCGCCGTCTTCCCACTCAAAGAGACCCAAGCGCTTGGCGAAAGAGCAAGCTTCAGCCAATCTGTCGTCGATGCTACGTGATGACCACGACTCCATTGACGAGGTCGCTCTACTCAGCGATGCTTCGAATGCACCGGAAGAGGTCACACCATGGAAGGCACATCGACAGAGTAAGCGCGACGTTCCGCCACCCACCCGGCCCAATACGCCTGTCGATTTGCACACGTCGTCGCTGGCCGTCACAGCCATGCCTGTGTCCCGACCGACCGCGAAACGCTCGGCACCGGAAAGTGTGCATCCTATCGACTCGCTTGATTATGAAGCCGACGAGGTCGGACCGGTACCTGGCGACGGGGCCATGGACAGCGAGATAGGCGACAGTGACGGCGATCTGGCTCAGTATGTTCCTCGGATACGCGAAGCCATTGCGCGCAAGAAGCGGCAACGGCTTGAAGCCGAGCAGGCGCGGAAGCAAACCCAGCTAGACGCGGCCGCCGAGCAGCGTCAGCAGCGGCAACGGCTCAAAGAACAACAGCAGCAGCGTCAACGACCGGTCGAGCTAAAGCATGCTAAGCAACGAGCTCAGGAGAAAAATGAGGCGAAGCACCTTCGACCAACAACTGCGTTGCTACCAGCCAATGAGTCTGACATGGACAGACTGGACTCCCACTTTGTGGATCTTGATCCGGATGTTCTCGATTCACCCGATTCTGTTTTCCTCCTCCCCAGCGATCGACATGGGACACAGCGCCGGGGACACCCTCACCGGCAGGATGATCGTGCACCACCAGCCTTGATGGATGCTCTAGCGGCCACGACCACACCAACATCTAAAGTGACCGCTGTTCCCATGCAAGCGTTCTGGCGGCGGTGGACCGGTGATCTCTCCCAGTTCCTGACGCTAGCAATGGGCCAAAGTGCCCCGATCCGTCAGATTGCCAAGATCCAGAGCCAGCACCTGGAACTGAGCAAGAACATGCTGAAGCAGCTTGAGTCCCAACTTGCGGCAAGGTATGTTCATTCGAACCTGTAAGTAAAGCGGCATGCGAGTTGGCGTCGTCATGATGTTCTCATCCCATTTTGTTGTTTGCTTTACTATGTTGCCCTGATCCAGTCAACGCCGCTATCACGCGCAAGTAGCGGGCGAAGACACGCGCGAATGGGCGCGCCAGAGTGCACATGACGTCCAGAAGCAAAGCGAGCGCTTGAATCGCTGTGACGTAAGTCTTACAGACCCATCGCCTTCTCTCGTTGCACGATCATACCTTATTCGCATACTCATACCCTGTGTCTTCTTTGTGCCCTTCTGCTTACTACGCTGATCGTGGGATGGGATAGGCGACGATTTACAAGCAACTTCGGTCGCTCGGTGAGTACCGCGTCAATCCGTTTGCCCGTCCGATGCAGTGACGATCCATTTTTTCTGTGCCCTCCTGTCTTCTTTCCTCTGACTATATGAACACTGATGAACACCCTATCGCGGTTCTTGCCATGCTCCGAAGCTCTCTTCTCATTCAGAGTGATCATAGGATAACTAGAAGATGTGATTCATGGGTAAGTTTGGAATACATAGAGAGAGAGATTTTGTGTTGTAAGTCAACGCAAAGATGCGGGTCCCATATGGAGCCGATTAGATGGCATTGGCCAGGGCGTCGTTAATGCCGTTGGCCATGGGCGCCGCAGCGGGAGCGGCCTGGGCAGCCTGGGTCGGCGGGGGGCCCTGCGCGCCACCGGCGCCCGAGTCTAGCATGTACGTGTCGAGCTCGGCATTGAGGGCATCGGCGGTCAGCGGCGCTGCGGGCGTCTTGGCGGCGTTCGGGGCACCGTCACGGCCGCCACGACGGCCACCGGCGCCGCCACGACCACGGCCACGGCCGCCGGCGGTGCCACCCATGGGGGTGTCGCTGTCCTGGGGGGCCGAGGCGTTCTTGGCATTGCCACGGCCGCCGCGGGAGCTGTTGCTGCTGTTGTTGTTGCCGGCATTGCTGCCGCGGGCGGGCGGGGCGCCGAGGGTGGGACGGCCTGACTGGCGCTGGTTGCCGCTCGGCGGGGTGGCGACTGTGGAGGTGAAGGCCGCGGCGCTGAGGATGACCTGGAGACGCATAGGACGGCCGTCCAGGGTGCGGTTGTCGAACTCGGCGATCGCGCGCTGAGTGTCAGCCGGGTGTTGGTAGACCACAGTGGCCTCACCGAGCGACTGGCCCTGGTTGTTGAAGTGCAGGGTCGAGCTACGGAGCGGGCCTGGGCATGATGAAGCACGTGAAAAAAAGCGCGAGGATGACCACAATAAAAAAGAGGTGAGTCACGCATCATGATCGAACAAGCTGAAGGCCAAGACCTTTGATGGACCGGAGATTGGGCGATCCTGTGTATTTTGTTGCTTTGCCGCTTTGAAGCTTACCGATCGTGCTGAAGAGCTCGCGAATGTCGTTGGCCGTGATGCTGCGGTGGAGGTTCGCAACCAGCAGGCGCTGGGTCATGGCCGGCGTCCTGGCGGGCGCGGCGGCCTTAGCGTTGCTAGTGCTGTTGTTGCTCTTGGCATTGGCATTGGCGCTGTTGCGGCCCGAGCCGCGGGCGTTGGTCGGCGCCGGCGAAGCGTACGGCTTGGACTGGCCGCCCGCGCGGCGAGGCGTGTTGCGGGCCACCGAACGGCCTGTGCGCGTTCGGTTCTTGGCGATCTGTCACCCATCGTCGGTAGTAGCAGAGGCATCAAAACGACAAGAAGAAAAGCAGAAACGACGAGAGCAGCGCAACATCGATGATCCAGGAACAGGTCCATCGGATAACGATGCCACCATGCCGAAGAGCCGTGATCGCAGTCGGAAATGTATAAAACAGGGTGAGTCGCTTGACGAGAAGAGGGGGAGCCGTGGCACGATTCGGGATCACAGCAGGTGGGACCGACATGAGGCGGTGACAGCGCACCGCATCCAGCGTCTTGGCAGGCTGTCACTCGGCAGAAACAGGAGAACAACGCTAAATCATCACGAAAGTGCAAGCAGATCCGGCGGAAACGCGGGCCACCCATGGAACGAAAGGAGACAAGTAGGCAAGGCGACGCAAAACCGGAAAGCCAGCGGAACACACGAGGGACACAACGAGGCAGGCAATCTGTCGACGCACAAGCGTCGACGCAGAGACAACACGGATTCGAGGCCAGTCAGGAGTCGCTGTCATCACATGGCAACACCGTGCGACGACAGAACATCGTCTCATGGGTATGAACGGGGAAGATCAAGCGAGGCAGCATCGACGAGCCGACCAGCAGGGCCAGCACACGCACGAAGGACATGACCTTAGCGCCTTCCCCTGCCAAGGCGCGGACGCAATGAGGCCGACGGTGCTATTCTCACAGCGACGATGACGAGGCAGACGGGCAACGTGGCCGCCGCGTGCAACGCCGTCAGTAACCAGCGAACGCGATCCACCCAGAAGGGCCCAGTGGGCGAGCCTCGACCACGTGCCACGGCCACGAACCTGACGGGACGGACCCCGCCAAATCTCCGTCTACCGCAGACAACCAGGGGGCCATGTCACGCAATGTCATGACGCGGCATGCCGCGTCCCTGCAGCAAGCCTCATTCAAAGCGCCGTGGGCACGCGAGCGCAAACGGCAAGCAGCACAAAGACACGCCCTGACCTCGGTCCGGGCGAGGCCAACCCAATCATACCGTGGCGACGCCGGACCCAAACGCAAACCTCGCCAAAAGGGCGGGAGCGAATCGGCGGCGAAGCCGATCTGGACGCTACGACGTCGAGGATTGCCATGGCGTGTCAGAGGCCCGCATGTGCGTTGCAGCCAGCTGGCGGCTGTTGCTGGAGTCTGGGCGACGACAAGGCGCGGGCGGGCCGTTCAGCCACGCGCGTTTTGCGGCGTAGCCGTGCGGCCTCGCGCAAACCATGCCGACACAGGGCTGCTACCGATCGTCTACACGCTGTGGAATGATCCGCATCACGGGCTGCCTGTGTGCTCGGCAACCGCACGTCTTGCTGACCAGCCGATGCGTCCCCGCCGTCATCGGCCGTCATGGCCGCACATGGCAGCCTAACGAAGATGGGTGCGAACGCTGACAGAACGCACGATTCTCGGAATCGTTAAACGTTCTTGTTGCGGGCAGCTGCCCGAGCTGCCAGGTGAGAGTAAGAGCGAAATCCGATGCGTGCCTCGTGCGTGCCTCGTCTCTGTTGGCCGTGGCTTGCTGTCGCTGGGGTTCCCGATGGAATGGTCCCACCAGGATACGTCTGCGCCGCCTGTCAGCAAGGGTGGCGATGGGACGCGACGACTCAGCAGCGACGGGGTATCCGAGGACAGACCGCCGCACGGATTATCGGTCTTGTTGCGCGTGTCGCATCATCCCGATTCCGCCGCCGCTGCCGCGGTAGTTCTACGGTGCGGCGCTGCGTTGTTGCACGCGTGCCCCTTCGTGCGGGTCTCGCGCGCGGCCATCGAACCGTCTGGATGCCTCGCTCTCATGACGTCCCGCAACAACGAGGCACGTGGCCGCAGAACGGTCGTGCGTTCCGATCAACGGCGCCATACGCCGGGCGCATCGTGATTTGCGGACGATGAAGGTTGGTGATGGACGAGAGAGCCGATGCGAACGTATCCTATGCGCTGCGTGGAAGAGGGTAGAAGAAGGACGGAGGGCAGGGTGGCGGCGCTATGACCGAAGCCGGCGGCCACGCGGGGTTGATTCGTCACGAAGGACTGCATCAGCGACCGCCAGCATTGTATGATGCGAAGGGTGCACCGCCTCATGTCGTCGTCAAGGCCGGTGGCGGGTCGGATCTGAAGCGAGCGACATCCTGCCGGAAACGCGGTGCGCGGATGGCGCGTGGTGCGGCGATATCGGGTCTTACAACGTCGTCAAGGGCCATGTCCGTGTCAGCCATGGTGGATAGGATTCAACGTATTCACGAAACGGGGATAAAAGAAAATGAGATGGCCACAGGCAGTACGAAACGAATGGCGTGAAGGTCGGTGCCGCTTGTTCTTCAAAGCGTGAACCAGGTGGAAACGGCCGTCACGATGCGACGCCCTATGCACCACTCACCACGCGGACGGAACCACGTCGCTTGCTCCACGCGCGAGACGTTCCTCGTGGTCGTGCCCTTTTTATCATTGATTGATGAGGCATCGGCCCTCGCTCACGACGCCGTCTCGCACGCTGACGCCGGTCGGGCGGCAACCCATACGTGGGTGCGTCAGTGATGGAGCATCAGCACGACCATGCGAGCGCCGGACTCGTCACGAGGCTCGAGTGACGTGGGCCGCGACACCGTGAGGGCGCGTGCCGCACGCCGTCTCGGCTTGCCGAGTGTTGTTTTCTTTTCTTCGTTCTCCTGGTGGGCTGGGGGTGATGACCCCTTGAAGGGGCGTGGACACAGCGGCGGGCGCGGCGGCAGCCGGGCAGCGGTCGCGCTGTCTTCCACCGTTGGTGCGTTGTCTTGCATCGCATCGCATCGCATCGCATCGCATCGCATCGCAACGCTTCGCAGCACCGCACCGCGTCGACCGCCGGCGGAGACAAACCGCGGCCACGGGCGGGTCGGCGATGGCGAAGGCGATCCTGGCCGCCCCATCACCGCCTCAGTTGGCGCCACCACCGACGCGGCCAGATCACCGACCGCGTCAAAATGAGACGCCAGAGTCAGCCCCGCGTTCAGCGCTTACATTATCGTTTCAGGATGCATGTTTTTGACTAGCTATTGCGAGAAGTATGCGATGGGAGACGACCAGTATCCCGCCGTATCGACCGAGAGCAGCTTCAAGGAAGCGCGGGTGGCGGAAGCGGTGCGAGGAGATCGCCGCCCGCCGAGGCGATGCCGCCGGCCTGGCGGTGCTCGAGGGCCGCGCCCGATTCCAAGCGCTCGACGAGCACGCGGAGCTTGTCAAAGAAGTGGCGCTCGTCCAGCAGGTCGCCGTAGATGCCTGACCGCCGGAACTTGTGCATGCATCGCGCGCGCACCTTCACAAAGTAGACATGGACGCCGCGTTCCAAGTAGCTTTCGATGAGCTCGTACAACGTGAGCGTCGCCGTCGCGTCGACGGACGTCACAGCTTCAAAGTCAAAGACAATGTTGCGGACGCCGTGAGCCGCGCCTCCGTAGGGGGCGCGCGCACCGCCGCCGCCGACCGGCATGAACGCGTCCCCTGCCCGCGGGCTAACGGGCGAGTCCTCGTCGTCGTCTTCGTCGTCGCCTTCGTCGTCGTCCTCGGCATCGGAGCTGAAGGTGCGGTGGGCGCCGCGCGAGAGGAGCCGGCGCCAGCTCGCGCCGTGGCCCGAGCTCTGGTGGGTGGGCGCCGCGGGTCCGGGCAAGCGGCCGAGGGAGCCGCGGTGGCGGTGGCCGTGGCCGAGGCCGCGGGCACGCTCGTGCGGCAGTTTCTCGGAGGGATGGACGCCCAGACGCCCCCACTTCTCGACGCGCATCAGCCGGTCCCGCAGCTGGCAGACGTTCCCGAAGAAGAGGCCTTCCTCGATCTTGACAATAATGGCGTGCTCGACGGGCTCGATGCTGGGCGATCCGTGCGGGTCGGGCGGCATGAAGGGGTGTGAGAGCATCGGCGTCGCGGGCGGGTCATCCAGCAGCCGGGTGCTGTTGGCGGGCTGTGCAGCGGCGGCCCTAGGCGAGGCCGTCGAGAAGGCGCTGATGGACGCGCCGCGCTTCGTCAGGCTCGCGGCGAGCTGGGGCGACGCGCTGCAGAAGGGCGACGAGGTGCTGGCCATCGCGTCACCGCTCGTGGCGGCGCCATCGATGGGGATGGCGGAGCTCGCCGCCGCCGAGGCGTGGGGCATCGGCTGCGGCAGCGTCGGCGGGCCGCCCGAGAGGCGGCGGTACACGGTCCGGTGCTCGCCGCGGTGCGGGTCGAAGCGGACGGTGCGACCCATGATCGCGAGCCGCGTCTGGGCAGAGTGCCGCACGAGAATGAGGAGGCTGACGCCGATGCTGATCAGAATGCCGAGCTCGATGCCGAGCACAAGCGTCACCGCGAAGGTGCCGATCATCATGCCGAGGTCCTTGACGGCGCGCATCTTGAGCATGAACATAAACTCGTCCGTCTCAAAGAGCTTCATGACGGCGGTCATGATGATGCTGCTGCAGACGGCCTTGGGGAGGAACTGGAAGAAGTGCAGAAAGTAGCGGATCACGAGAAAGATCATCATGGCCGAGAGGAAGCCGGCCATGGGCGTGGTCGCGCCGGCGGTGTCCAGCACGGCCGAACGGCCCAGACTGCCGAACGCGGGCCACGCGCCAAAGCACGCACCGACGAGGTTGCTGCTCCCGATCGCGACGAGCTCGCGGTTCGGCGACACCGAGTAGCGGTACTTCTGGCCATATGTCTTGGCGGCTGCGATGCTCTCGACAAAGCCGAGAATGCTAATCAGCACCGCCGTGAACATGAGTTTGCGCGGCGGGACGGGCGTCGACGGCCACTGGGGCCAGACGGATCCGCCCTCCACGCGCGACAGCGTCTCGATGCCCATCGCTTCGAAGCCAAACACGGCCGACAGCATCGTGCTGCCCACCACGAGCACGAGCACTTCCGGCAGATACCGCAGTCGCGGGGAACGCATCTTGGCGAGACGCGACAGGAACAAAAATGCGAGACTCGCGACGCTGACCACGACGGTGGGGAGGTGCGCGCCGCCGAGGTGCTGCAGGCTCCACCACAGATGGCCGATCGGCGACTCGCCGCCGTCCGGGTTGGCCGGTTGGCTCGACCCGCCGGCAAGGCCGGTGACGATCCCATAAGACCGGATCGAGGCCAGCGGGTCGTCGAGCACGGGCGGCACGAGCGATGGCGGCGCCGTGCCTTGCGCGCTCTTGTGCAGGCCCAAGAGCGGGTTGAGCATATCGACCATCACGATGGTCGCGACGGCCATCACAAACCCGCGCAGCAGCGAACGCGACAGGATCGAATCGAGGAAGCCAAGGCGGAAGATGCCGAGCAGCAGGGTGATGATGCCGACAAGCGCCGCCAGGGTGGCGGCGAGCGCGGCCTTCTCGCCGTCGGTGAACGGGTCCTGGCCGACCGCGACCGCGTGGCCGTTCCACTCGTTGATGGCATTGCCGACCAGGATGCAGATGAGCGCCTCGGGACCGAACCCGAGCTGCCGGCTCGTGCCCATCAGCGCGTACACGAGCACGGGCACCGAGCACGTGAACAACCCGTGCACGGGCGCAATTTTGACGAGCGCTTGCGCATAGCTGAGGCCCTGCGGGATGAGGATGGACGCGACCGTCGCGGCGGCCGTCATATCGCCCGGCAGCGAGACGCTCATCTGGTAGTCCGGCAGCCAGCTGAGGACCGGGATGTAGTACGGCAACCGGCGCTTGATGAACCGCCAGCGCGCCGCCCATGAGGGCCGGCGGGGGCCGCGGCCGCCGCTGCCGCCGCCGACGCGGCCGGGCATCATTCCGGCATAATGCGCGTAGCGGTCAGTCTGCGGGTCCGCACCGCCCCAGGGTCCTGGTGAGGCGGTCACGGGAAAGCCGCCGTGGCCGCTCCCGTGGTGGCCGCCGCCGCCGGGGTGGTCGCAGCCATGGTCGAGCGGCGAGTACGGGGACTGGCTCGATCCGGAGGTCTCAAAGCGCTCGCTCAAGGTCGGCGAGCCGAGTCCCGTATCGATGCTGACGCGCGAGTAAGCGGATCCCGGCATGGCGGAGGTCGACACGTGGTAGGCGCGGGATCAGCACGTGGCCAGCTGGGAACGCGGGCGCGGGGAGCCGGAGCCGGAGCCGGAGCCCGGAGCCCGGAGCCGGAACCGAAGCCGAGGCCAGAGCTAGAGCTGGAGCCGAAGACCACTGTGATTCCAACAAGAAGCCCGATGACGAGTTACGCGGGGGTACGCGTATGGTGGGGCCAGGCGATGGGATGTGCCAGATCGGTGAGAGAGAGAGAGAGAGAGAGAGGTGCGAGGTCAGCGAAGGTCACGCCAAGACAGGACCGATAGGTGGGATCGACTCGAGAGGTCCGGCGGATGTGAAGTGGGAGGAAACGTGACGATATGCGAGAAGCGTGACGGGCGCCCGGTATCATCGCCGTCCGAAGCCTGCTGACTGAGACGTCTCTCATGCCAAGAGGTGCGCTGGGTCTGCCTGTCGGCTGGCCGCGCGACCCGGTGGATGGGCGCCTTCTCATACTGCTTGCGAAGCGCCATCCTACCACGATCCGCGGCGATTGCGCCTGGATCACGGTCACCGAGGCACGAGCGCGGCTCCGGTGTGGAGCCCCAGGCGGCGGCTTGTCGATCCGTGCGACGATGACGATCGCAGCTGGCGGCCGCGGAGCTCCGCCACCGGCCGGATGGGTGCTCTGGCGCGCCCGCGGCGGTGGCGGCGCCTTCCGCGGCGGCGGCGGCGGCGGCGGCGAGACGACGCGGAGCGAGGCGAGCGCCAGGCGGTCGGCGGCTGGCCCCTCCCAGTTCCGGTCCTGGTGCGCCGTCCCGTCGCGCCGGTGGCTGGGGCGAGGCACGTTGGCCCCGTGGTGCAAACCTCCACCCAATAGGGCGGCCACCACAGGAATGGCGCGGCAGAAGGGCGCCCTGCGCAGAGCGATGCTCAGCCTCGGCACCCGCCGTGGCGCCGAGGTCGAGTGGCAACCATGTCATGCCATGGTCCATTTGGTCTTAATGCCGTTCCTGCATCGTCGCGACGAGGATGTCTCTGCAGGACGATCTGCCAACACCAGACCGCGTTCTCCGCTGTCATCCTGATCCGCATCGAAGGCGGTCAGTGTCCCCGGCGAGTGGTCGCCACCCTTCGTCCTGGCAAGATGAATTGCAATACGTGCTGCGGCATGTGTCAACCTCTTTTTAGAGAAGGATGCAGATGCCGAGTCCGTGATGCAGTGTGATGTGCCATGCAGCGTCTCGTTCGGCGGTCCGTGGCGGACCGAGCCCCCGCCCCGAACAACCTAAGTCGGTATACATCCATGCTAGACATTCCTTTTGCTTGACACGAGCAAGACAACAGGTCATGTCGACCTCATTGATCTTTTATTTCAAGGGCGGACCCTCATGCTTCTTGAACGGCACTGAACGAAGTCACGCGACAGTCGGTGGGTGACGACGTCAAACGATCGTTACTGATGCACCGCGCTCTGTTGCGATCATCATCGCGTGCCATGTCTCACACAGAGACGCGTCGAGCCCCTTGCTCCCTGCAACGTGGTGATGGTCATGCTAGCTGGTGCATCACACATCCTCACTTGCGCCCCAGACCCCGTCGGCGTGGAGTGGGTCTCATAGCGGGAGTCACCGTAGACCACGGCAGGCCTCGGCATGCTGTCACTGGCCTGAAGAGGGATGCATGCTCCCCCCGTCGGGACCGGTCCGTCTCCGCACCAGTACGACGATCAGATCAAGCTCACACCTGTCGCCTCCCCTAGACAGCCAAGGCCTGGATACGAAGATGGCATGGTGTGATGATACATCCGCCATAACCTCCGTTCGCCTTCACCCAATTCATTCTCCGTTAGGCTGTCCGTCGGTGCTGAAAGCGGTCCTTCGCCCCCTTTCCTGGTACAAGCATCGCTCTTCCTTGCTCATTCGCTCTTCTCAGGCCCCGGTCTGGAAAAGACGCGATGACATTATATGTTTGTTGTCGGTCTCGCCGGGCGAGGGGGGTCCGGTTGAACCGCCGCCGCGCCATTCGAGCTTCTGGTTTGTCATTCTTGGAAAGAGCGCAGCGCATCCGCCGGCCCATCACTCTCACACCGTGTCAGACGTTTCCGCTGGAGCGTCGCCTTCGGTTGTCGCGGGGGATGCCAGTGGTCTGCGACATGCTGATGTGTCGGCGTCCGCGACCGACGAGGCCTCCCAAACGGAAGCGGACGTGGAGCCGGTATGCGCCATTCTGACAGCAGATTTCCCGCAGCAACGAAGACGAATCGACGCGCCTTCCGGGCGGATGCGCGAAACCAGGTGGCGGCGGCGGTGGGAGGCGTCCTGGGACCATACCCGCCGGCGCCGGCCAGACGTGCTGCACAAGCGGGGGCCTTCCCACGGCCCGTCGGGGGCGCCCCGGATCTCCGCGATCCTGAGCCGCCATCAGGTCTAGCGGATCGACACAGCCAGTGATTGCGAGGCTCGAGCATCGGGCGAGCTGTGCTGGACACGGCGCTCACGGAGCGCTCACGGCGACGGCGCCCGTCAATGAAGGCATCCGCGGTTGTGGCCGTGACAGGTGCGGAGGGTCGATCGGGCATTCGCCGCGTATCACCACAACAGCGGCGGAGGCTCCCGTCGTGGCTCCCGTCGTGGCCGCCGCCGCCACGAGTCCCTCCGGCGCGGCCGTGGGCCTTACCCCCGCCGCCGCCCCTCCCATCCGTATATGAACGGCCGGGCGTCGGAGATCCGTCGACCCAAGGGATCGGCGCCCGGCTCGGCAGGTGGACGCCTACGCCGTCCAGCCAAGGCACAGGCCCTCGAGAAGGCATTCGAGCAGCGAGTCTCTTACGGCTAAGCACGGTGATCGCCACATTTGATCATACGTATGATCACCCATTGGCCAAACACGGTCGTCCGACACACCTCCCACACCTACCATTGACATCAGCCTCATACCTTTCCGGTCTCTACAATTACATCGATCAGCAGGATCCGGGCAATCATTCCCCCTGCGTCCGACGCTTCTGCTACCCCCATCACAATAGACATTTCCTTTTTTTTGGTTTGGCCCTCTCTAATTTGAGGTGCATATTATCGGCGTCAGAATTCCCATTCATTCTCCATCAACGCGTGGCGTCGCCGCCTTCGCTCGCGTCCCTCTCGACCGACGGTCGGTACCGCCGCCATGGCCGACAAGCACAAAATGGCCAAGGGCGGGATCCGCCCCCAGGGCCTGACCAACTACTTGGTGACCGGCCGCCGCGTCCGTCTGCTGATTGCCTTCTTCACGGTGTTTCTGATCCTCTCGGTTTTCCAGGGCTATGCGAACCACTTCGAGCGCCGCCTTCTGCGCTACAAGAACGGCACATACAAGGCTGACGAGGTCGCGTTCAGTCGCAGCGCCGCGGCAGAGCTGACGCCGGCGTCGGCAGACGCCGCGACGGCCGCGGACGAGGCCACCGTGGACGACGCTGGCGACGACGAAGAGGCGGTCGACAACGACGAGGAGGGCGACGTCGCCGACGCCGATGCCTCGGACCGCGCCCCCGTCGATGACGCGCCGCCGCCGGCGGTGTTGTCTCCCGCTGCCGAACCTGCCGCCGTCCAGTCGACGACGACGCTCGCGCAGTGGACCGAGACGATTGCCGAGTGGGCGCAACAGAACACCGATGCGTCCGACTATGCGGAGATGGGCCGCCGCGGCCACCTGTTTGCGAAGCTGTGGGACTCGCGGCACCGCCCGGACGGGCAGCCGCGGCAGTTCCCTCGCGGTTCGGAGGCGCTCGGGTCGCGGCTGAACACCCTCATCGGCGAGGCCGAAGGGGTGCTGTACCCGTGGCTCGGGGGCGCGTCGCCCAAGTACGCCTCGGTCAGCCACGTGGCGCAGACGTGGAAGGGACGAGGGATCGTCCTGTCGACAGGTAACTGGCACTTCCGGTTTGCCCGCCACGCCATCGAGACGCTCCGCGCGATGGGCTGCACGCTGCCGATCGAGGTCTTCTACGCCGGCACGCAGGATCTGACGCGCGCCAACATCGAGGAGCTTAGCAGCATCGACGGCGTCAAGGTCTTTGACCTGAGCCAGCGCATCAATCTGAACAAGTCGCCGATCGGCGGGTGGGCCACGAAGCCGTTCACGATGTTCGCCTCGAGCTTCCAGGAAGTCATCTTTATGGACTCGGACACGCTGTTCCTGCAGGACCCGGAGACCATGTTCAGCATGAAGCGGTACGTGGACACGGGCGCGGTCTACTTTATGGACCGCACGATGCCCGGCGACAGTCTGATGAAGTACATGCGCGAGGTCTCGTCGACCATCTCGGATACGGCCAAGACAACCGGACGCGCCTGGACCGGCAAGTCTTTCCACGAGGCCGACTCGGGCGTGGTCCTCATCGACAAGCGCCGCCACCTGCACACGCTGCTGATGGTCTGCATGATGAACTCGAGCCCGTACCGCGACGAGATCTATAAGCACGTGCACGGTGACAAGGAGACGTTTTGGCTGGCCAACGAAGTCATGCGCACGCCGTACGGGTGGGCCCCCGGCGGCGGCGGCACCATTGGCTTCCCCGAGCCGCGCGACCCAACGTACATCTGCGGCGGGCTCTTCCACGTGGACGAGCAGTGGCAGCCGCTGTGGTTCAACGGCGGCCTCGTCATGAACAAGCATACCGATGCCGGCAAAAACCTGGTGCTGCCACTGACGCACTGGGCCATCGACCGCGAGATGGAGCGCGGGTCCTGGCACTGGGAGACCGACCACCGGCCCTTCTGCTTCAAGCCCGCGCCCGCCACCGACCCCAATGCGCCCGTGGTCGGCCAGCTCTCGCCTCGTTTCCTGGAGGCCGCCGGCGTCCTCCACGACTTCTGGATGAAGTTCGAGCCCGACGCGCGCCTCTACACCGTCTCGGCCGACGAGGCTGAGGACGGCGCTTCGCAATAGAAACCAAGAAGAGCCCATTTGGCTTGAAAAGGCAGGATGGGAGGTGGATCCTATTTTGTTATGATATGATATATATTTATACTCGGATTCATACTCGGATTGATACTCGGATGCTTCGATGGTTTAGCGTTGTGCCTAGTGCGATCCGCCTCAGGGAATGACCGGCCTCTCACAGGGCATCGAAGTTCGACGCAGAGAGCGACGATCTTTTCGTGTTCACAAAGCCTCAGGCAATGGCGTGGCGAGGGTCCCCGGTGCGGTAGAGAGCGGAATGAAACTCCGCCACCTGGCCGTGGACCCAGCAGCGTCTCTTGCTTTATTTTTTGTCGTGGTCGCGTGAGCGGCATCAACGGCCATGCCGATCCCGTGCATCACCTGACAAGTAACATAGACGATGTGTCAACCGACATGCTGGAGCACCAGACTCTCGTCTTTTCCTGTCCCAACCTTTTGTTTTGTCAGCCGTCGTGCTCGGCCACGCAGCCCGGCTCCTGCGGCGATCTCAGACGTCGACGCCCACGTGCATGTGGAACGGAAAAACACGAAAACTCCGACATTCTTCTCAGGGTAGCGCTCAACGAACTCGCTGGTCCTGTGATCCGGAGGTGTTCCGAGGGGTCCTTTCACTGATACTCGGCGCGCGATGGCGGCCGATGTGTCGACGCAGGCGAAGACCTGCTACTATGTCCTCCTGGGTGTCGACCGGCAGGCCACGGGCGACGAGCTGCGCAAAGCCTACAAGCGTAAAGCCCTGGAACTCCACCCTGACAAGAACCGGGATCGGATCGATGAGGCGACGCAGCAGTTCACTCAGGTCCGCGAGGCGTACGAGACGCTGAGCGACCCGCAGGAGCGCGCGTTCTATGACAGCCATCGCGATGCGATTCTCAATCCAACGGACCCGGCGTCGGAGGCCTTCATGTCCGAGATGGGCGTAACCTCGGACGCGACCCTGATGACCTACTTCTCGGCCAGCCGCTTCGCCCGCCACGACCCTGATTCAGCCTACGGGTTCTACGGGCTGTATGCGACGCTCTTCCACCAGCTGGGGCTCGAGGAGATCGACGCCATGTACAACGACCCCTTGAGTCCGCGGTACGGCCACGCCGAGCACGCCCGCTTCCCGCCCTTCGGGACCTCGACGACGCCGGACGACGCGGTCCGCGCCTTCTACGCGAGCTGGAGCGCGTTCACGACCGCCAAGAGCTACCGCTGGTGCGACAAGTGGCGCACCGGCGACGCGCCCGACCGCCGCCTGCGCCGCCTCGTGGAGCGCGACAACGCCAAGCTGCGCGAGCAGGGGAGGTCCGGCTTCGTCGCCACCGTCCGCGCGCTCGTCCGCTTCGTGCAGAAGCGCGATCCGCGGTGGAAGGCGATGGCGGAGGTCGAGCGCGCCGCGGCGGCCGAGCGCGTCCGCGACGCCGCGGCCCGCCGCGCCGCCCACGAGGCCCGCCAGCGCGACGCCGTCGCCGCCCAGCGTGCCGCCCAGGCCCGCGACGCCGCCGCCTACGTAGCGCCGGCCTGGACGCGGGAGGAAGACGCCGCGGACGGCATCGAGGCCGGCCTCGGCGCAGCGGTGCTCGCGCACGAGGTCGACGAAGAAGCCCTCCGCTGTGCGGTGTGCGACAAGACATTCCGCACCGCGAAGCAGCGACGCGCGCACGACGTGGGTCTGCCGCATCGCGCGGCGGTGGCGCGGGTGCGCGAGGCGCTGCTGGCCGACGAGAGGGCGTTCGGGATGGCGGCGCCCGCGGGCGAGACCGCCGACTCGCACGACCCCTTGCTGGCCGCGGCCTTCTCCAAGGGCGGCGAGAACGCTACGAGGGAACCGGATGCTGTCGACTCGGATGCGGCGTTGAACGTTCCTTCAGATACCCAAAAATCTGCGGCTGATAGCGATGCTGACTTTGATGCTGCTTCTAAAACGGCCTCTCAAGCAGCTTCGACATCAGACGCCAAGCCGCAGGACGATGCCAAGGTCGAGGAAGAAAGTGAGGACGAGGAGGAGAGTGAGGACGATGCACCACGGATGTTTGCGACCGCGAACGCTTTTTCCTTGTTGAATCTCGACGCGTAGTTCCCGCGCTTGTTTCTATGGACAGTACCTCCTTAGTCCGCCAGGGTAGATCCCAGCGTTCAATGGGGTGAGTTAACACTATTCGTCATACATGTAAACATCCATTAATTTATGTCGACGCCGTAGGCGGCGGAGGCGGCTTGAATTTGACGGCGCGGCCGTGGTCATAAACGGCATGCAGGAGGTCTTCCCAGGTGCCGGCCTCCAGCTCTTGCTGGTGGTGCTGATAGAGCAGCATCGCGGTCATCGCGTCTTCGATACTGTCGTGGTTCTCGGATTGGATGTGCTTGCCCAGCACGGCCCACGCGAGGAACCGCAGCGAGAGCCGGCGGGTCTGGGACTCCTGGAAGTAGATCGTGACGGTATCCACGATCTGCGCGCGTGGCACGTGGATGTTGATCGTGCGGAAGTCGTTCGCCAAGCCGTGCCCGACAAAGATGCAACCAGCGTTCACGAGGAGTCGAAGTTTCTTGTAGTTGCTCTTGTGGGTCACGAGCGGATGCTTCGACTGCGCCACATCGAGGTCGCCGGGCTTGATGCCCGAGAACTCGGTCTTGTAGTCGACAATCACGTCGGAGGTCGCGATGTACTCGTCGATGAAGGGCATCCCACGCGGCAGGTTGGGGCCGCCGTCTGCGCAGCGCAGCACGCTGACGCGCGCCAGCGCCATATGCGTGGGCCGCAGGATCCGGCGCGAGCCGTCGGACCGGACCTCGGTCTCCTCGCGGTTGAGAGCAACAAACTCCGCATCGAGCGCCACGTGCATGCCCTTCAACCGGCGGAGTTCCGCCGCCGTCAGGGGTTTGGCTTTCATGGTGATGTGGCGACGCTGATTCACGAGATGGACCTTGTGGAGGATGCGGGGGTCCGCAACGTCCGGCAAGAGCGACGTGTCGACGTGGGCGTCCAGGTCGTCGCGCACATAGACGATCGTCGCGGGGCGCTTCCACCGCGTGAAGCTGGTCGCGTCGTCGACGGAGCTCGGCTCGGCGAGGAAATCGTTAAAGAACGTCCATGGCGCCGCTTGCCCGATGTCCGTGCAGATGTGCGCCACAAGGTGGAACTGGTCGCGCTGCTGCTCGCCGCGCATCGTGATTTGGCTCACGACCGCCACAAGACGGTACACGTGGCCATCGGCGCCGACCACCGTGGCCGGCGCCGTCGCAGCGGCGGCGGCCGTTCCATCGGTGGCGCCGCCGCCGCCGCTCGCCGACGAGGAGCTTGCGTCGTCCGAGGCCGTCGAGGTGGCGGCAGTGTCGGTCCACTCGGGCTTCTCGTCCATCAGCGCTTCCAGCGTCAAGCCCGACCCGCCGCCGGGCTGGACCAGACCGTGGGTCGCGGCGCCGTTCTGGAGATGCAGTCGCAGGCGCGGGGGAATGCGGTGGGGTCCGTGCCACCAGCGCGGCGCGTCGTCCGGGGTATTGCCTGCCACGTTGGGCACGTTGATGAACATGATGTTCGGGTAGTTGCGCAGCGTTTTGCGGTGCGTGCTCTGCTTATACTTCTGGCAGACCTTGCACCACGCCTTGGTCGAGAAGGTCCGGTTAAACGCTTCGCCGAGCAGGTCCAAAAATGATTTGCCTTCGTCGAGGAGGCTGTGCGTGAGCTCGGTGACGTAGCTGAGCGCCTCGCGGCGCTCCGTGGAGCCGCACACGCACTTGCCTTCGGTCTGGATCGCGCTCGCAAAGAGCTGCTGCACATAGGTGAACGTCGGCGGACACCCGGCCACGAGCGGGCCCTCCGAGCGCTGGCCAAACTCGATGTTGAGCGCCTCGAGCAGGAACCGATTAAAGTTGGCAATCATCTGCGCATACGAGGGCTTCTTGGCGCTGTGGCCCTCGAGGTCGGCGAGGCCAAGAGCCATGACCTGCGGCGTGGCGCGGAACGCGTTGAGAAAGTTTGTGGCTTGGCAATTCTTGGGTTCGTCGGGGCCCTGGGCGCTTTCGAGACTGCTGAAGAGGAACCCGAGCTCACAGAGCAGACAGATCGAGCGGTCGCAGCTCGTCGCGCTGTGGTGCCGCGCAAGCGCGCGGACCGGTGGGATAAAGAAGAGACACTGCAGGACCGGGTTGCAGTAGCTGTTGGCAATGTTCGTCTCGAGGATTGCATACCGCGTCTTGTTGTAGAATGCAAAGTCGAAGTCCTCGATGCCGAACCGCGAGTACTGGATATGCACAGGGCGGTACCGCGTCGGGATGATTGCATCGGACAGCGTCGGGTGGAGCAGGCCGCGCGAGGACGCGTCGCCGTCACCGCGCAGACTAAAATCGTCTCCGCTGTCGCCGAGTGCGAGGGCGTGGTGGTCGGGCGAGCGGTGCAGCGGCTGCAAGGCGGCGCTGCTCGCGTCGTCCGCATACGGGCCGCGGCGCATCTGGGCGAACCGCTGCTCGGAGCGGAACTTGGGCGTCGCCTCGTCCTTCGAGGGCCGCGTGAGCAACTGGTTGCGGCGGATCGTCTTGGGCTTCGGCGCATACCCGACAAAGTCGATGCGCTTGACGTTGGCCGTGACCTCGGGCGGGATGTACGCGGGCGGCGTATACGCGGGGCAAGACTTGGGCAGCGTGGCCCACGCAGAGAGCAGCGGCTCTTGATAGTACGGCATCCCGATGGCGTTGAGCGGCACGGACGCGTCCTTCAGGTCGATGTAGGGCAGCGGCGCGGGTGGCGGCGGAAGCTCGGTGAGCCGCGAGGCGTCGTTGATGCGAGGCTTCGCATCAGCGGCAGCGTCGGTCCCGAGCGTCGAACACTCGAAGACCATCCCGCTGGCGTCGGCAAACGCGACCAGGTCGCCCGAGGAGCTCCACGCGCACGTGGTGAGGAAGCCCTCAGTGGGGATCTGGTGCAGCACGGCTTTGGCCGGGTTCGAGACCTGGGTGAGCTGGATTTGTCCGCTCTGGGAACCGATCACAAGGGTGCCCGTCTTTTTCGGGTGGAACTGCACGACCGTGGGGCCCGCCGGAAACGCGATGGGCACGAGCGATCGCAGCATGCGGACATCATACAGCTTGACCATCTGATCGTGGGACAGACGCCCGCCGCGCTCCGAGTAGCCGCACGTGGCGATCATGTGGTCTGCGACGTCCATCGACAGCAGCGAGCACGCATGCGCATTGACGGTCTTTTCGATGCGGCACGTGCGCGCATCCATCAGCACGAGGTTGCCGTACCGGGAGCCGCCCACGATATGGCTGTGGCTGCCCGGCTTGAGCAGATGGATCTCCTGGTCAGTCTCGATCGTGCGCAGCGTGTGGCTCAGCCCGACCTTGACGATGCGGATCCCGCCCGACTGGGTTTCGCCTTTGCTCAGGGACACCCACATCTCGCCGAGGTTGCGGCCGAACGCGAAGGCCGAGACGCGGAACGGTGGGTCGAAGCGGGCGCTCCACAGCGGCGCGCCGCCGCGCGTCGCTAGCCGGACTGCATTGCCACCGCCGCTGTAGACGCCGTTCGTCTGCACCGAAAACTGCGCTACGGGGCCCGTATGGGACCGCGACGAGGTATACCGCTGCGCGGGCAGGCCGGGCGCATGCAGCCACGACTGGACGTACCCGGACGTCGTGCCGCACCAAAGCAGTTCCTCGGCCTCGTCATAGCACAGCGCCGTCGCCGGATCGGCAAAGCCGGTCTGGTAGTTGGTCAGCGCAATCGCCTGCGTGTCCTGCCAGCCGGCCATGGCGACGCGCGTTGCGGCGAGCCCGCGGCCCCGCGAGCGGCAACTGCGGCGAAGCGGGCGACGGTCGCCGCCCTTGGACGCTAGCGACAGCGGCCGCCCCGTGCACGACGGCGGCAGGGGCACGTGGCGGGGCTCGCGCGCACGTGGGCGTCACGATGGCGACGCGTGGCCGGTCACGGGCGAGCGTGGGAGAAGCCGTCACCACACCAAGCAAACGGCTATCGCCAAGTGCTATCGCACGGGGCTTCGTCGGAGATCGCCGCGGACCGGTGATGCGTGAATGTCACGGCGTCTAAGGGATCGCAGGAGAGCGAAAGGCGCCGGGGTCCGGTGCGAATCGACGCGGTCAGTCGGCTTTCGGCCAAGGATCGGGGCCAGGGTCGGGATATTCACGTTGCCACGTGGTGACTTCTTGTTCGATGGTCGATGTTCGATGGTCGAAGCGCGCGTCGTCAGGCAATCAGGTGGCCGCCGACGACGCCGACGTCGCAGTCGCGGTCGCGGGAGAGGGATCCGCGTCTATTACTCGCGACTGCCACTCCTCGGGCGAGCTGCTACCGCTGGATGGCACGAGACATGGCGAGAAGGGGGGCCGCGACGGCCTCTGCGTCTTCATACCGGATCACCGCGGGCATGACCACGCGCCACAGTGTCCGTCGCGCCGTCGCCCGCCGCTCACGGCGCACGCGCCGCCGCCGACGGCGCCGACGACGGCATGGGCGACCCCTGTGGCGCAGGTGGCACGCGGAAGGGCGCGCTGCCGGGCCTCCCCCGGTGCTTAGAGCGTGCCGAGGCGCCGCCGCCGCCGCCGCCGCCGCCACGGCCGCCGTTTACGCGGACAAGCACGGTACCGCGGACGGCGGATACCGAGCGACGCGGCCGATCGTGCGATGGCATACGCGGCACCTGGCGATGGTCCGATGTCGACTTCATCTTAGGAAACCCATCAGTCATGCCTAGCGAGACGTGCTCGGAGACGACGATCAAACTCCGATGCGCGTGCAGGTGATGTCTCGTGGTGGACGTCCCAGACGCGGGGCCATCCACGCATCGCCGGCAGGGATCGTGGAAGGCTATCTCCGCTTACGCCGCCGGATCCTCGGCTCGCCATGGCCGCGCCGCATCGCGCATTGTCTTTAGAGTTCTGATGCCGTCGCCGGGCCGCCACTGCCGCCGCCCCTACCGTCGCCCCCGCCGGCGCTCCTACGCGTCAGGCCAGTAGCAGCACCCAATCGCCCACCACCTCGCTTCACTGACCGGCGACTAGTCGATCTGATCAGCGGCCGCGGGCACGGCTAAGCCTGCTAACGCTTGCCGGGCCCGTTAGACCTCGTGGAGCCGAGTCGACACGGACGGATCATCAGCAATGTCCACGTCCCCGCCGCCGCCGCTAACGCGCCAGCGACTGCCGCCGCCACCGTCGATGGCCGTTGCGGCCGAACCCTTGCATATTGCGGATCTCACAATCGCGCTGCCGGACTCGCCGTCAGGACCTTGCGCTTCCGCGCGCGAGCGACGGCCGATCGAGTCGATGGGGAGCCCGCTGAAGGCCGCCGCGGGATCGCCGATCGCAGGGCGTCACCCCGCGTTCATGACGGCAACACCGGCGCCCGCGCTGCAGGCCGCGATGCGCACCGACTCTGGCGCCACTGACCCCGCGCGGTCCATGACGCCGGTGACCGCATCGCTGCCGACCGCCACCGCCGCGGGATCCGCTGCCAGGAGGCCGCCGCCGCCGCCGTTCCGTGGCACGTCCGCCCCCGCTGCCACCGTTCCGCCGAGCGCGTGGTTCCAGACGCCGGAGCCCCTCAGCGCCCTCGCTTCCGTCGATGCGACGCCCATGCGGATCCGTCCCATGCCGTCGCCCGGCTCGCCCTCGGTTCGCCGCCCGGGCGCCCCTCCGACGACGACGACCACAGCGACGGCAGCCGCCATCGGATGGCGGTCAGCGTCGTCGTCCTTTCTCGCGTCGCTGACGGCATCCAAGCGGCCCCGCGAAGCGCTGGATCTGCCCACCGCCGCGCATGGCCCGCGCGGCACGCGGCCGCACGACACCGCAGCGCCCGATCCGTTCGAGCTGCTGCCCGGGTACGTCGTGGACGACGACGAGACGGAGATCTTCTTTGGACCGCAGGTCTCCGCCAAGGAAGCCCATGCCCGCGGCGCGCCCGAGCTCCTCGTCCGGCGGCAGACGCTGCTGGTCCGCCCGGGGCCGCCGGACACCGCTGTGGCGCGGCACGAGGCGGCGCGCCTGATCCAGGACTCGTGGCGCTGCTCGCAGCAGCGGCTGCAAGCCCGGAAGCACGCCCGCGCAGTGGGTGAAGCCCTGCGGCATGCCGCGGGACGGCTTTCTCTGCCGATCCCGTCGCTGCGGGCGCACTGGGCGCGTGCCCTGATCGATGCCACGTGGACGATCGAATCAATCGAAGCGCACATCATCCGCATCCAGGCGTATGGGAGGCGCCAGGCCGCACAACGACACTTTGCGGCACAGCGTCATGCGGCCCGCATCATTCAGCGGTCCTGGCGCGCGTATCTGCACATCAAAGCCGTGCAGCAGCAACAAGCGGCGAACGAGCGGCGGCGGCAGCGCGATGCCGTGAAGCGCATCGAAGCCGCCTGGCGCGGTTATGGTGCCCGTCGCCAAGCGATGCACCGCCGCCGCGCGATCGTCACGATCCAGGCCTACGCGCGCCGTCGTAACGTGCGGCAGGCTAGGCGTCGACAGCACGCGGCCGCCACCCGTATCCAGGCCACCTGGCGAGCGCGGCGAGCTCGTCAGATCCGGCAGCAGCAGCAACAGCAACAGCAACAACTAGAACAACAGCAACGTGCGGTGATCCGCATTCAAGCCCTATGGCGCGGATGCGTTCAGCGTCGACAGTGTACAACACTGCGTCGCTGCGTGCGGCAGATTCAACGCGCCTGGCGCACATACTGCCAGCGGCGCCGTGTGCGTACGGCGCGCGAGGCGGCAGTGCCTGATGCCGCGCTGGTCACACCCATGACGCCTGCCCCGCCCGCCCCGCCGGTCACACCCGTCCGGTCCTCCGGTCGCCGCAGTCGATCATCGTCTTCGCCGGCGCCGGCGCCGTGGACGCCTGCGACGCCGCCGGCCGTCCCCGCCGCGGCGTCCGTGGGCCCCCGCTCGCGGACCGGCACCAACATGGCGATCTTCCCGCCGAACTACGCGCCGCAGGACATGGCGTCGCTGCCGCCTGCGGCGGTCGCGAAGCTCACGAAGCAGATCACCGCGCAGAACGAAGGCCATGCCACGTGCACATTCGACATCGCGACGCAGATCGTGCCGCTGCGGCCGCCGAGCCCCGGGATGCGCACAGTCGACGAGAAGATCATGGGCGGCATCCCGCTGCTGACGCTCGACCTGCTGGCCGACCGCGTTGCCGCTGAAAAGGCGCGGCTGGCCGCGCCGTCGGCGTCGCCGGTCGCGTCGCCGCGCTCGCCCCAAGCCCCGCCATCGGGCAAGCGGCCTCGGGACACCGCGGAGGCAGCAAGCGGAAGGATGCCTGGCCCGGATCAAGCCACCGCCACCAAGCGGCGTCGCGTCATGTTCGACCCGGATCGGTGGGCGGTATTTGACTATGAGCCGGGGCCCAGCGTCCAGGGGCCGTGGTACCCAGCGGCCCGCGAGCGTCCGGCGCGGCCCGCGCGCCCCGTGCTCAAGCGGCCTGTGTGCATGAGGCCGCCCTCGCCGCTCCAGCTGCCGACGCAAACGGTGGTGATCCAGCGCGTCCTCTACGCAAACGAAATGGACGTCCAGGACGACAGCGATACCGATCCTCTGACACGTGACCCTGCGTCAACGCCCTCACGAGCCAACAACAAAACTCAATCAGGGGGCAAGGCTGCGCTCACCACGCCCTCGAAGCCCGGACCCCCTCACGCAGCGTCGACGTCGACGACGACGACGCCGTCCATACCGAGATCCTCGAAAGCCGCGGACCCGTCCAAACCGACGTATACGCGTGAGCAGTTCCTCCGCACGGCGTCCTCCGCCTTGTCTGCGCCCGCGCCCGTGGCCTCGGAACCTGCTCTGGCACGGCCAGCGCCCTCAGCCACGGCGGCGGCGACCCCGGCCGCACGTGGCGCGACCCCCAGCCGACTCGACCGGCCGGCGCGCCGCGTGGCGCCACGCACGCCCGCGACGCCGTCGACGGCCTCGACGGCAACCGCACCGACGCCCGCACGCGCGACGTCGCGACGCCGCGTTTCGGCCTCCACGGCGCCCACGGCGCCCACGGCGTCCACCGTGCTCGCGGCATCCTCGGCGGCGGCGCCCGCGCCGTCCAAACTCGCGGCGACGCCGGCGCTCCGTGTGGCAGCGATGCGGTCCAAGACGCCCGCCAAACCCGCCTCGAGTGGCGCGGCGGCGCCGGTGCGCGCGCTGCGGGTGCTGGACCCGCCGCAGCGCGTGGCCGCGCCCCGACCCGCGGTGAAACGCGCGAAGCCATGACCATGGTGGTCCTCTCTGGACGAGCCTGCGACCGCCGAGAATGGCGTGTCGATCGTCATATTTATAGATTCGATATTATAGGTCTATTGAGTCAAGGCGCACACCATGCCCTCGGTGGTGGGCCCCAGGTTCCCCCGGTTCCCCCGAGGCATACGCGCATTCGCTTCAGTGGCGGATGAGCTTGCCGACCTTGGACTGCAGCGGGGTTTGCCCGGGGATGCGGGCACAGCGCCTCCGGTCTTTCCCACTAAGGCCAGGCAGCGTCGGAGGTTCAACGCGGCATGGAGGTCGCGGTTCACAAACTTGCCATTGGTAGCTTCATACCACAGCACCCCTCGAACCACGGTTCCCTGGCGCCGGTGTGGACCGGGTTTCAGGACCACATGCCTCCACGCCAGACCCTGCTGGGCATCAGAGGGTCTGCGTGATCCCGTCGGGCACCGCCCGTGGAGGCCACGTCGCCAGACGTCAAGGTGGCGCGATGCTCAGCGGACGATCGCCGCGACGCTGGACGTCAGCGGGTCGACGTGATCTGGCCGTCGAAAAGAACCGAACGACGCGGCCGTCTCGAACCAGCCGTCGGGCATCGCCGGTTCAGCACGGGAGCAGCGTAGCCTGCCCAAAGCCTTCTGGGTGGCCGCAGAGCAGGCGCGCAGGGCTCCGATCCTCGACTCGAGTCGCAGGCAGGTTGTCCGCGACCGACGCCCCAACCTTCGCATATCTCTGATCAAGGGGCGCGGCCAGCCGAGTCGATGGCGGGCTCGGCGTGCCGCATTACGCATGGACCCGCGGCGCAGGGGCGCGCCGACCCCGTCCGTGGCCGATCGGAGCGGGCGCCCGGGCGGCCGGCCATCCGCCATTTCGCGGGTGCAGCGGATCTTGGCGCGAGTCGGTGATCACGCCGTGCGACAGGTCCGTGCGTATCACCAGAATCACGAGACTCGCTCTCGTCTCATGATCCAACGATTGGCGGGCGACGACGGTCCGCGTCGCTTGCATACTACTTCCTCGCCCGAGCGGCGTTGATCCCGCTCCCCTCGTTCCTCCGAGTCCTCCCGGTCGGCCCCGTGGATTTCGCGCGGGCCATGGCCGCATCGTCCTCTGGCTCAGCCGGTATCCGGCTCGCGCCCAGCGTGTCGGGCCTCCATGTGACCTTGTAAGCTGGCGTTGGCCGCCAAGGCGGATAGCGCAGCGCGCCCATCGCGCCGAGCCGCTGCTCGGCATCGAAGATCCTCGGTGATGGGGTCGCGCGGCGGAAGGAGTGGTGATACCGCGGATGGGCAAAGTCACTCACCATCAAGGAATGATGCCTTTCTGTGTGCGTGAATGGCGGTATGGCGCATGTGCGACCGGTGCCTGCGACACGCTCTAGACATCCGCTGGTCCTCATCAACATCTCTGATCAAGTCACCCGGGACCGGTGTCAACATCCACAATCCACTGCTGAGCGGACCGGTAAGTCGGAGACTTTCAGCAAGCGCATGATTAATGATAGCTGATCCCGTAGGAGCCGTCCTCTCTACCGTACGCAGTCTGAGCAATGAAAAATGACCAAGCCGAAACGTGCAACTCATCGATCAATGATGATTTTTGATCAGTCTATGGCGCGTTGCTGGGAGTCCAGAAGGGCCGCGAGCTCGAAATTATGGATTCGTTTGACCTGCCCTGGCACGAGCGCATTGCGGGCCGCCCCCAGCTGGACCGAAGCTACTTTGAGACTAAATTGAAACAGCGTAAGTTGATTCCACTCGCCATCTGAATTGCCAGCGCCGGCTTGTCGCAATCTCTCACACAGCTGTCACCCGCCTGTTTTCTACGACATCGACCATGCGTGTCCCGTCTGTACTGCGCCTGTCGCTCACCGATGAGTGGTGCACAGTCAAGATTGTCTTTCCCGAGTATGATGTGCTCGGGTGGTATAACACCGGCGCCGGGCTCTCGGAGCGCGACCTCGTGGTCCAGCGCCAGTTCCAGGAAATGAACGAGTCCGCGATCCTGCTGCAGCTGAACACCGCGCGCCTGCGCCCCGCCGCGGCGGCCGTCGCCAGCGCGCGGCAAGCCGACGAGGAGCTGCCCGTGGCGCTGTGGGAGGCGGTACTCGACGGCACGGGCGCCCTCGCGTTCGCCCAGCTCGCCTGTCAGATCCAGAGCTCCGAGCCCGAGCGCATCGCCGTCGAGCACGTCGCGCACCTCCAGCCCGATGCCGACGACGTCCTCGTCGAGCAGCTGCTCGCCCAGCAGTCGACCGTCACGAAGCTCGAGGAGCGGGTGCTGCGCCTGGTCGGCTTCCTCGAGCGCGTGCAGCGCGGCGGCGACGCGGCGCCCGACCCGGCCCTCGTCCGCCACGTGGTCGCCATCGCCGACTGCCTGCCCGCCGTCGACAACGAAGCGGCCCTCCGCCAGGCCGCGCCGCGCGGCGGCCTGCCAGCCGCCGCCACGACGGGCGCCTCGGCGCCGGACGCCGACCCAACCAACCGTGAAACGATGCTGCGCCGCGCGCTGGAAGACGAGGCCGAAGACGCGTATGCGGCGACCTTCCTGGACGTGCTGACGCAGAGCGTGGCCACGCTCAATTCCGTCACGGACCGGTACAACCAGACGGCGCCGCATGCGCCCCCGATGCGGGATCTCTTCTTTGCCAAGTAGGGCCCGGGGACCCGCGTCGCGGCGGGATGCGGATGGGCATGACGGCGCGGGCGCGATTAATATTAACGCAGAGTTACATGACGAGATCGGCTTGATCGAGCGAAAACGGCGATGGATCGCCACCGCGCGTCGCAGCGGCGGACCCGGCCGCCGCCGCATGCGGATCGGCGGCATCAGTGAGCTCAATAGGCTGATGCAGCGAGCGGAACCAGCCGCGGATGGTCAGGAACGCATTGCGCATCATGACCACAAAATGGCCCAGCAGGACGAGCCGGAAGAGATGCGCGGTCCAGTTGTTGAACAGGGTATCGGCGAGCTCCGGATACGGCAGCCAGTCGGCAGTCGCGAGATCGAGAATCTGGCTGGTGAGCGGGAGCGACATCGACGTGAGGCTGAGCAGGAAGAGCTTGCTGAGGACACGGCGAATCGTCGGGTCGGTGCGGTGGTCGAAAAAGATAAAGAAGGACCGTGCCGTCGCCGTGATGAGGATGAACACGCAGCCGCCGATGTTGATAATGCTCGCGGCGAGCGGGAACGGCTGGTAGTACGGTGACGCGGGCATCGCGGCGCCAGGCGCATACGGCAGCGGCCCCGGGCCCAGCAGGCTGTAGACGACGGGCGTGATGGGCGGCATCGAGGGCGGCGGCGGCTTGGGCGCGAGCGCCGGGATCGCAAAGAACGGGAGGAAGGGCATGGACGGCGTGAATGGCGCCGCCGCGGCGGCGCCGACGGGCGCGGGCGGCGGCGGCGTCTGGAGGGCCGCGAGCCGCGCGAGCCGCGGATGGCCGTCCAGGAGCCGCAGGGCCGCGAGGATGCTCATGAGGCTCTTGAAGATCAGGAAGCCGCCACCAACGAGCAGCACCGAGTACAGCACGAGCGCCAGCGAGCGCGAGTAGAGGGGCCGCAGCGCGCGCAGGGACCGCGCGATGCGGCGACGCTGGTCGGTGTTCTGGGCGATGGCGGCCCGCAGCGCCGCGCGCCGCGCATCGGCCGTGGACCGCTGCGCATGGGGATGCCCGCTGGCGCTGGCGCTGGCACGGGCCGGCACCGTCGCCGGGGCGGGACTGTCGCCGGCCAGAGCGACGGAGCCCGTGCTGATGGAGCGCGGCGTAGCGCCGAGCGGCGGGTAGAGCTTGGGCGACGGGTGGAGCTGAACGCTGCGTCGGCGCCCCGACAGCGGGTACATGGACGGCGAGCGGCCCGCGAGGGGTCCGCCGCTCAGCTGCGACATCTGGTTGCGGAGCTCCTCCCCCTCGAACTCGAGTTCGTAGAGATACGTCTCCCAGCGGCCCTGGTCGAGCAGCAGCAGGCCGCGGGCTTTGGCCAGAAAGAAGAGCGTGCCGCGCGGGATCTCCATCAGCAGGAACACGTGCGTGGGGAATGCAATCAGATAGAGCAGCACGCGGACAATCTGGTTGAGGGTGAGCGCCATATCGAAGGTGACATGGACGAGCAGCAGCAGGATCGCGAGCAGTCCCCAGATGGCGGTGAGGGTCAGGAGACTTTCGCGGGCGCGCCGCCACCACCGCATGTCGGACTCGGCGGCTTCGGCAAAGAAGTAGGACCAGGGTAGCAGCACAAAAAACGAAAGCTCTGAGAAGCGGGTGTTGTAGAACCACAGGCTCTCGAGCAGCTCGGGGTTGACCAGATGGGGCCAGGCCTGCACAATCAGCGTCAGCGGCAACAGGCAGAACGAGCCAAGCGACGTCGCCAGCGTGACGATACAGAACAGCTGCACGGTCGAGAAATGGGTGATGTGTGGCGGATCGTAGTCGGTCTCCACGTTCGCCAGCGGCGTCGTGCGCTTCCGCGCGCCCGTCAAGAGCGCCGTGAGCGGCGGCGTCGTCGCCGTGCTGCTGATGCCGCCCGAATGATCTGGCGTGCCCGCCGCCATTGACGGCGCTGACGCGGCCGCGGCTTGCCGCGCATGCCAGTCGGGCGAGCCGGACGGCGGCCCGTGGCCCGTGAGCGCCCCGGGCGAGATCCCGTAGAGCGACTGGTACCGGCTAGCGAGGCGCGAGGGCGAGATGATGTGGAACGTGGAAGTCCACGAGCGCAGATTGAGGCCGAGCGGCGATTCGTCATAGGACGTACCGAGCGGCCCCGCATCGCCGTCGCCGTCCAGATCGGGAGGACTGTCGCCGTCTCCTAGCGACGCGAAGGTCAGGAAGCTCGCGCGGCGGCGCAGGCCCAGCGGCTGGGCGGGCGTCGCGGACGCGGACGCGGCCGCAGACGCGGTCGCGGAGGCGGGCGGCGCCGAGACGGTCGCGGTGAGGGAGCGGCTCGCGTCGCGCAGCCGCCGCCGCAGCGACCGCGGCGGCGTGGTCGCCGACACGACGGGGACGTCTTGGTCGAGTCGGAGCTCGGCCAGCCGGTCGTCGCTCTGAGGCGCCGCGGGCGGGCTCGCCGGAGAGCGCTTGGCGGTCGGTGCCGTGGCCCATGGCGCCGCAGCGGCGGCGCCCGCGGCGCCTGAAGCCGACGGCGGCGGCGTCGGCGGGCTCTGCCCAGGCCATCCGTAGCGCGTCTCCGGCGGACTCGTGCAGCGGGTCAGGCTACTGCTGCGACGGCGTCGGCGGCGCCGCTGGATCACGCCGGCGGTCGCGGCGGCGGTCGCGGCGGCGGAGGCCGTCGCCGTCGAAGCGAACGGATCGTCGCTCGCGAACTCGGGATCGAGCTGGACGCTGCTGCGGCTGACGCGGAGGATCAAGTATCCGGCAAGAGTCAGGAGCGCGAGGCCGCACCAGAAGCCGACGACGCGGTGGCGCAGGTAGATGGCGAAGGCCTCATCGAGGCCGTTGGCAGTCATGAGGCCGACATGTAGACTGTGAGGTCGGGACGCGCCGGCGTCCCTGATAGCACGAGGGGGCTCTTCGATCTCCGATGCGCCGAGAGCGGCGGCCGCGGCAGGATCAGGAGCAGCGGCCGTCGCGCGCCGTGGATCAAGCTGAAGCCGAAGCGTCGCAGAGACGCGAAGGTCCCGGAGATCGAAAGCAAGCCAGCGACATCACACAGCGGGCAGCGAGCAGCCTGCGGCCATGGTGTTGCGTGGGCCGCCGCCGTCGCCGCCGCCGCCGCCGCCTACGACTACACGGAGGTGCAGCGGGTGCCGCGTCGTCCTCGCACGCACAGGCTGGAGGAGCAGAGGGCCCGGGCCACCGGGGATGCCGTTCAGCTCCGCAGGGCGGTGACAGCCAGCCCGGTGGCGAACGTCCGTCGCCGTGTCCGCGGAGCTGAAACGGTCAGCAGGAGCAGTCAACGAGGGCAGTCTTCCGATCAACCGGTACAGCGATCGCCGGTGATCGGAATGGCGGGCCTCGCTTAGCCTGAAGCTCAGGGTCAACGCACGAGGGCGGTCGAATCGGGCCGATACGGTGGCGGAGTGGATGCGGGCGCAGGTCTACGGATGCGCAGGGGGGTCGCTATCGTGGTGTCGCAGTGTCATGGATCGCAAGGGGCGAAAGCTGAAGCGAACGTCTCAGAAGGGTGCTTCGATCCAACGTGGACTCCGCTTCTCCGGGGACGACGACCCTCCTGTACGTTGACCAAAGATCCCTGCTGGCGGCTGCTGTTCTTCCACAGACCTTGGCATATCGGCTCTACGAGGCGGGTCCTGCCATGCAGCGGATCACCGTATCGAGGCATTGCTCGCCGCTGCTGCTCCTGGGCGTGGCAGCGGCGGTATCATCGGTATCAGCTGCTCGGTCTGGGTTTCCCGACGCTTCCACCTGCGGCGCGGCCAGCGGGATGCGGTCTTTCCCCGCGTTGGGTCTCTGCTCAGCGAGCCTCCCGAAGCCTCCCGTCGGCGCGTGGCGGGCGGCCATGGCGGCGGCGGCCATGGCGGCGGCGGCCATGGCGGCGGCGGCGACCACCACCACCACCAACCGTGGCCGACCGCGCCAGCGCCGCCCATGGGCCCTGCCGCGCCCGGCCGGAGCGCACGCGTTAGGCAGCGACGGCGCGTCGGCGGTGCTCCGCTCATCCGCCCATCGCGGCGCCATGAGGTCGGACAGGGCGGCTGGTACCAGCACGAGCGTCATGGGCGCCCGGCATCCGCGTCTTGGCGCAGGATGCAGCGCTGAGCACACCGCATCACGGCGTGAGCGATGGCCGACGCCCGTCACTCGATTCCCAACACGCGCCAGCACGGCACGACAGCCCTCGTCCTATTGACATTCATACCGGCTCACAGCAGGCCCGCAGCGCGTCGGAGGTCGGCGGCAAGGCTCGGCCAACATCCCCGACGTCCGGTATCGCCGCTGGGCCGCCATCGCCCCATCCGCATTCAGCAGCGCACACGCGACGATTGAGACCCATCGCGCCTGTGCCGACGCCGACCCGCCTTCGAAGCGCGTCGCGTCACGTCACGTCGCCGTTGCCCGCGCGAACGTCTCGGATCGCCGCTCGGATCGCCGCTCGGATCCGCGGCGGCTCCGGCGCGTGCCGCTGATCAGTCTTCGTCGACGACGGACGCGGCCTCGCCGGCTTGAGCAGCCGCTCGCGCGCCGTCGCCGTCGCCGTCGCCGTCGCCGCCGCACCGACGACGCGTGCTCGCCGCCGCCGCCGCGCCTCCCGGCGATCTCCGCCCCCGCGCCCCGCGGCCGTCTCGCCCTGAACCGCGTCCCGCGCTCGCCATGTCGTTCTCGTTCGGCGCCGCGCCCGCCGCCTCGCAACCGGGCGCCGGCTTCTCGTTCGGCGCCCAGCCCGCGGCCTCCCAACCCGGCGGCGGCGGCGGCGGCGGCCTCTTCGGCCGCGCGTCGTCGGCCACCGCGGCCTCGCAGCCGGGCGCCGGCGGCAGCCTCTTCGGCGCCGCGCCGCCGACCTCGCAGCCGAGCGGCGGCGGCCTCTTTGGTGCGGCGCCGCCCGCGGCCTCGCAGCCGAGCGGCGGCGGCCTCTTTGGCACCGCGCCGCCGACGTCTTCCCAGCCGACCGCCGGTCTCTTCGGCGCCCCCGCATCGTCCCAACCCGGCAGCGGTGGTGGCGGCGGCCTCTTCGGCGCGCCGGCGTCGTCGGCGCCCGGCACCGGCGGCGGGCTCTTCGGCGCGGCGCCCGCGGCCTCGCAGCCCAGCGGCGGCGGCCTCTTTGGCGCCGCGCCGAAGCCGACCCCGATCGGCGGGTTCTTTGGCGCCGCACCCGTGACCACGGTGCCGGCGGCGGGCGGCGGCCTCTTTGGCGCCGCGCCAGCGCCGAAGCTCGGCGGCGCCCTCGGCGGCGCGGCGGCCCAGGCCAGCGCGCCGCCCGCCGCGCCGCCGTTGCTGCAGCTCACGGCGCAGGATGCACAGTCGCTGCAAGGCACGACGCGGTTCGGCGATCTCCCCGAAGCGCTGCAGAAGCAGTTGGAAGGCGTCCAAGCCACGATCGAAAAGCAGAAGTCGGTATCCGAGTTGATCGCGTCCAACCTGAGCACGGCCGACATCGACGCCGTCCACGAGGAGACGCAGATGCTGGAGGCCCAGCTCAGCAGCTTGAGTAACATGCTGCAGAAAAGCCAGTCGATCGTCAACAAGCTCCAGGACCAGCTCCGCCAGGAAGGCCGCTATACCGGCCCCGCGCAGCGCTTTATCGACCGACTGCGCCTCTCGACCCTGCCGCGCGCCGAGCTCGATGCCTCGGGGCTCTATGGCCAGGACGCGCGGCCAAATCATCTGTCCACCGGCTTCGACGGCCGCCATGCCCTGTTCCTCCTCGGGGATGACGGCGGCAGCCTCGCGTACTTCCAAGACCTCGTCACCAACATGGAAGAGCGGCTGATGCAGGGCCGCCAGACCTTGCGCGAGATTGACGAATACCTGTATAACGCGACGGTCGCCGCTCAGGGCGGGACGCCGGCGCGCCCGATGGACGGCTTGCCCGCCGACGGGCTGATGGCCGACGACGTGGCCGGGGCCGGCGGCCCCAACGGCGCCCACGGCGGCATGGCCATGAGCTCCGCCGTGATCCAGGAGACCCTGCGCAGCCAGAACACGACGTTCACGGCGATCGCGTCCAAGCTCGCGTATCTGCACGAGCGCATCCACCGCCACCGCTCGCTGTACCTGGAGCACCGGGGCCGCGTCCTGGGCACGCCGCCTGCCGCCGCCGCCATCTTTGCCGACCCGCCGCGCGACCGCCAGACCAAGTCCGGCGGCGCCGGCGCCGACATCTTTGCCCTCGCGACGCGCGGCCTCAAACCCGCGAGCAACCCGGCGCCCGCCGCGGGCGCCCCGACCGCGGCCGGCGCGGCCAGCTACCCCGGCGCGCCGACGCCCGGCCTCGGTCGGGGCGCGCCGCCGGCAGCCGGCGGCGCCAAGCCGTTTGGCGGCGGCGGGCTCTTCGGCGCCGCGCCGACGAGCCAGCCCGCGCGGCCCGCGGGCCTCACGCTCGGCGGCTTCGGCGCGTCCGCGACCTCGGCCGCGCCGGCGAGCGGCGGCCTCTTTGGGGCTCCCACCACCTCGCAGCCCGGCGGCGGCGGTCTCTTTGGCGCGCCGCCGGCGACCTCCCAGCCCGGCGGCGGTCTGTTCGGCGCGCCGCCGACGACCTCCCAGCCGGGCGGCAGCCTCTTTGGCGCTCCCGCGACCTCCCAGCCGGGCGGCAATCTCTTTGGCGCGCCGCCGGCGACCTCCCAGCCCGGCGGCAGCCTCTTCGGCACGCCGGTGTCGTCGGCGCCGGCGGCCCGCGGTCTCTTTGGCACGCCGGCCCCCGCGCAGCCCGCGGCCGGCGGCGGCCTCTTTGGCGCCCAGCCGCCCGCCACCAGCGCCGGCTTCGGCTTCACCCGATCCTTCTAACCCTTCGTCTCCGATGTATCATACGTATCCCTGTCTGGCGCAGCCGCATTCGTGGCGCGACTCACGCGTCCGAGGCGGGCGCCCGCGGCCTCCCGCGCGGCGCCCCGGCCACCCGGCGCCTCTTGAACCCCGACGCCGCGGCCGCCGCGGCCGGGGCCGGACGGCCCGACGGGGGCGCCGCACGGACCACTTTTTCGGGCGCCTGTGCGAGCCGCTGCACGTCGTCGGCCTGCAGCTCCCGCGCATGCCGTCGCGTGCCCGTGATCGAGATGGTCGCGGGCCGCGCGGCAGCGGCGGCGGCGGCGGCGGCAGGCGCGGGCTTCACGTCGGACGGCGTCCCGTCCTCGTTCTTCACGGCCGGCGCCGCATCACCCGCGGCGGCGGCGACGGCGGCGGCGGCGGGCAGCGGCGCCGGATCCGCGGCGACCTCGACCCAGGGGCCGAGCGGGGACGCGTCCGACGGCGGCGCGCCGTGCAAGGGCACCGCCGCGGCCAGCGACGCCGCGTCGGCCGACAGCGCGATCGGCGTCAGAGCGGGCGCCTCGGGCCGCGCGTGTTTACCCCGCGGCGGCGCTCGCGGCGCCGGCGACAGCGCTGGTGGAACGGCCGCGGCTGATCCCGCCGCGGCGGGATCAGCCGTGGCGGCGGCGGCGGCGAGGGCAGCCGGCGCCCGGGACGGCGTGGGCGCGGCCGACGCCAGCCGCTGCCCCGTTTCGCGCGCATACGCGCGCTCGGCGGCCGCCGTGATTTGGATCAGCGCGGCTTCATTGCGGGCGGCCTCGCGCTGCTGCTCGGCGCCGCGGCGCTGGATGTCTTGCAAGTTCTGGCGGACGGCGGTGCGGTGCTTCGAGCTCGCCTCGTGCGATTCGCGCGACTAACGCGATGCACCGATCATCGAAAATCGCGTCATTCAGGAAGGAACAGGGGTGACGTTGAGCGGAGATTCGCCCGGATCGCAGGAAGGGTCATGTCGTCGATGCTCGATGAAGCACGGGCTCGCCCGGTGCATCCGAGAGGCTCGTCCGTGATCAACTTACCACGCGATTGTCTTGAATCGAGACATGGCAGAACTTGCACCAGTACCGCGAACTCGTCTTGCGCTCGTACGCCATCGCGGCTGCGATCACCGCTCAGGGCCTGGCCAAGCGCTCAGACATGCATGCAACAACCGCCCAGCTGCGCTAACGCCGTCGATGCAAAGAGAAGGGGAGAGTCGGAGCAGAATGGGCGTACCGAGGCTTCATCCTGGACGAGTTGTCCATCAGTCGAATAGTCGCATCTGCCCAAGGTGGTTGATGTGCCGACCAGGCGCTATCAGAGTATGCTGGCCAGTGTTCCCGCGGAACTCCGTTCCAGCGCCCACCCAAGAAGGGGAACGCCGCGCCGGGGCGCCACCCCGCCGCGTCACCAGCCGCGCTGTGGCGCTGGGACCCCCTGGCGGCCTCGTGGGTCCGACGGACCGCCGTCGCCGACACGCGCGCGGCTCAGCGCGCTGCGGCCGGCATCCGCCTTCATGAGGGCCTCCGGCGCGTGACGAGCCCGTGGTATCCTTGATCACGGACACCGGAAACGAAGGCGCTGCTCGCGTGACGGCTGATGAGGACGGCTGACGCCTCGGTTCAGACCCCCCGCTGCCCCGGCAGCGGTCGACCGCCGCGTGGCCGCGCCACCGTATCGAGCAGACCGCCCGCCGCGATGCGCGATGGCAGCTCCGTATGATGTCGCGCTGCTGCAGCGCTTCCGCGTGCAGCGGAGGCGCGCGCCGCTCATCGACACGCGACGCGCGCAGACCGCGCCGCCGACGCTGCACCACGTGCTGTGGTCGCCGGACGGCGCGGCGCTGCTGACGGCGGCGGCCGACACGACGCTCGCCGTCTACGCCGTGGACGCGCTGTACCCCGCGCCGCCGGGCACGCCGCCGCGCCCGCCGACGCCGCTCGCGTCGCTCCGCCGCCCGTCGCCAACGCTCGCCGCGGCGTGGTATCCGTATGCGTCGGCCCAGGCGCCCGACAGCTTCTGCGTCGCCACGGCGGCGCGCGACCTTCCCGTCCAGATCTGGCGGGTGCCGGTCGATGCCTACGACGCCGCAGGGCCGCGCCGCCCCGCCGAGCGCATCGCCGCGTTCTACCCGACCGAGCGCGGCGAGCCGCGGCCGTCGCCGCAGGCGCTCGCGTTCACGGCCGACGGCGGGTCGCTGCTCGCGGGCGGCCGCGGCGGCGTGACGCTGGCGGATGCGACGCGCGCCGACGGCGGCGGCGGCGGCGGCGGCGGTGGCGGCAGCACGTGCGAGCGGTGGGTGCCCATCGTCGGCGGCGGGCGCCACACGAGCCGCGGCGTCGCCATCGAGACAGCGGCCACGGTGGCGCATGACACAGGCCGCGGCGGCGCCGCGTCGGCAGCGGCCCGCGTGGTGGGCCTGCGGCTGGGCGCCAGGACCCGGGGCGAGCTGCGGCTCCGGCCGCACGCGCAGACGCGGCCCGCGACGGCGCTCGAGACCGTCAGCGTCCTCGCGGCCGTGCCGACGGCACCGGCGCTGGCGGTCGCGGGCACGCGCCGCGGCGACGTGGCGCTCCTCGACCTGCGGATCGCGCGCGCCGCCATCTATCTGACCACGCGCGAGGTCACGCAGCGCACGACGCGCCCGGCGTCGGCCGCGTGGCGGTGGCAGCAGCGGCACGGCGTGCAGCGCGGGATCCTCGCGCTGCACGCGGACGCCGAGACGCTGCTCGTCGCGCAGCGCGGCCGCGCGGGCGTTGCCGAGTGGGACTGGCGCATGCCGGCGACGTGCACGGCCTTCTATGCGCCGCGGCGAGCGGCGCCGGACCGCGGCTCGCGGGCGTGGTCGCTCACGCCGGACCGCCGCACGTTGGTCTGGGGCGGCGCTGACGGGCGGCTGTCGTTTCAGCCGCGGCGCGCGGGGCCCGCGGACGGCGAGGCCGCCGTCAAGCCACGTGCCCAGACGATCCTGATGGACGCCGCCGCATCGCAGGCCGCCGACGAGACGGGGATGGGCGCCGTGACGGGCCTCGCGCTGCATCCGCTGTGGGACATGGCGGCGGTTGTCCGTGCGCCGCGGCGCGGTGCGACTCGGCCTTGCGATGCGACTCTGTTCGGCGAAGCGACTCGACCTCGCCTCCGCGATGTGCCAGCATTTCCCGAGCATGACCACGACGATCCTGACGATCCTAACGATCCTAACGATCCTGACGATCCTCACGATCCTGACGATCCTAACGATCCTAACGATCCTAACGATCCTTCTTGCGCAGGAGACGCATCATCTGATACGTCTTCGTCGGGCTCATACACCGATGCCGTACAGGCGGCACATCGTCGACAAAATCCAGAAAATTCAGAAAATCGCGTCGAATCACCATGTGCGGCGTACCGTGATCATGATGCAAACGCAGACGGCCGTGCAGGCATCCTCGTATGCGACACGTCGTCGTCTTCCCATGTCGGCGCGACGCTTGATCTGGTGCTGTTCCGCCACGTCTCGTAGCCTGCGGGCCGGCGGCGGAGGGCGACGCGGGCGCTGTCCTTTCCATCGATGCCGCAGATGCCAGCCATTCTGACGCTTCAGCCTTGCTTCACGGAACTCGTGGTTGTCCAGCCAGGATCAATTTGGCACGGTATGGCCAAGTAACCGAAAAAATAAAATCCCCGCGTCGCCGGGTACGACGGGGACACCTGGCAAGCGTCGACGGCTCGTATCCTGCCCTTGGGTGTTGTTGTCGGCGCGCCGACAACTCCAGATGACCTAATCCCGGGGCCGCGTGCCGCCCCCATACCCCGTCTCCCGCATGGTCGGCACGGCCTCGACGGACGCTCATGACACGTGGGCGGGCAGGCCCACATCGGCACGGCGGCCTCCGACGTGGCCGCGCGACGGCCGTCTGCGCGGTCGTGGCCTGGATGCGCGTGGCATCGCCCGCGTCGACTCTGTGGGCCCGGCGGATCGCGTCGCCGGCGCGACACACCCGTCCCTGGCGGCTGCGGCGCGACCGCCGCTGTCCGCGACGAGACGGCGGGTCCGCCATCATGGGCCTCGGCGGCGGCCTCGGCGGCGGCTGATGCGGCGGCTGATGCGGCGGCCTCGGCGGCGGCGGCGGCGGCGGCAGGCGGATGCGGCGGTCGGCGAGCCAGCGGGCCAGCCAGCCCGCCGATGGGCGCCGCCGCCGAGGCCGCCGCCGCCGCCGCCGCCCCGAGCGGTCTTTCGGGCCGATGATGGCGGGGCGCCCGGCGCCCGGCGAAGGCATCGTCATCGCTTGGTGTGGAGGCATCGCACCGTCCGATGGACCGAACCACCGCGCGCTCGTACTCGGTGCGCAGCGTTCATACGGCGTGAAACACGACGCTGAGCAGCGAAGGTATCGAGGGTCGGGAGAGACAGGATCATTTAGGCCAAGGATCCCACGGAAAGGGATGCGCTCGGATGGGTGCTCGACGATTCGATGCGCTCGCCAGCCTCGAAGACCGCGACTCGGCTGCTTGGCAGGCCTCACCTCGCTCGCTGCCCCGCTGCTGACGCTTGCCCACGCCTGCTTCCCACTCACTCCCTGCTCATACCCGCGGACTTCTAACGGAGTCGGCCGACGGTGTCGACGACTCGTATCCACCCTGCCGCGTCCCGTCCCTGTCGCCTCGCTCTTGTTCTCGCCGCTGCCGTCACGTTCGCCGGACTCCGACCCGTCGGACGTTCTTTACTCCGCTGTCGATCGGCCCGTGGGCGACTCTTCTGGCCGCTTCATCCGTCTGCGCCACGGATCGTCGCAGCAAGCATACTCCCATGGCGTACACCGGCACGCGTTGGCATTGACTCGCCGCCCTGCCCGCGGTGGTGGTGTCCGTGTCTGACTCTGATCCGGTCGCCTCGCTCCGCCGCCCCGTCGCCGCTGCTGCCCCATCGCGTGAAACCACCGACAGCGCTGAGGACAACGTCGACTACCGCCGCCGTCGCCGTCGCTGCTGCTGCTGCTGCTGCTGCTACTGCTGCTGCTCACGCCGTCCACGCCGCCGCTGCCGCGGTGCCGACGCCACCATTCGCCGCAACACCCCCACGGCCGCCCCGCCACCGCCGCGCTACGGCGCCGACGCCCACCCTGGCGACGTCGCGGTGAACCCGTCTGCCTGCCGGCAGCGCCGTTTGCTCATCCTGGGGCTCTCTCTCTCCATCGATCCCGGATAGGATCGCCTTCCCGCCGTCGTCCCCTCGCTCGACCGATCCCTTTGACGTGCCTGCTCGCGTTCTTACTTTTTTTCATTTCAATCTCGCTCCCACTCGTGATTCCAATCATGCCCACGCCGCTTCCGGCACACGCCGGCGTCGCCCGGCTGCCCGCCTACCGCCACCACGGCCCCGGCGCCGCCGCGTACGATATGGGCGCCGTCAACGGCGCCGCCACGGGCGCCGCCGGCATTGGCGCCGGCAGCGCCCACCTCGCGCCGATCCTGCCGAACCCGCCAACGCTCATCGAGTACCGCAACCTGCGGTTTCTCATCTTCGACGCGCCGTCGGACCGCACGGGGCCCATCTACCTCAAGGAGCTGCAGCGCCACCACGTGACTGACGTCGTGCGCGTCTGCGAGCCGACCTACGAGCGCCGCATCTTCCAGGACGCCGGCATCGAGCTCCACGAGCTGCCCTTCGCCGACGGCGAGGCGCCGCCCGCCCAGATCGTCATCCAGTGGCTGGCCCTCGTCGCCAAGCGCTTCGGGCCCCCGGGCAGCCCGGGCCCTACCGGCGCCCGCGGCGCCGGCACCGGATCGCCGCGGCAGCCGCCCGCCTCCGCCGCGGCAGCCGCGGCGCCGTTGACGGCGACCCTGACGAACGGCACGGTCGTGTCCAACCCCGCGATCGGCGTCCACTGCGTTGCCGGACTCGGCCGCGCGCCCGTGCTCGTCGCCATGGCGCTCATCGAAGCCGGCATGGCGCCGCTCGACTCGGTCATCTTTATCCGCGAGCGTCGCCGTGGCGCCATTAACAACCGCCAGCTCAAGTACATTGAGAGCTACAAGCGCCGCGCGTCCCAGAACAAGTCATGCTCGATCATGTGAATCGCGATGGACGCGCCGCCGTGGCCTCGTGGTATGCGTGTGTGTGTGTGTGTGTTTTTCTTTTTTTTTTTTACGTTTCGACCTCATGAGCGATGTTTGTGAGAAACGGTGCTTCGGAGCCTATGGCCCCCGGCGAGGGAAGGCATCGCAACCCCCTTTTTCTCCCCATCGTGTATGGTTGTTTTGTTGCAATTGCTCTTTTACGAGATTGTAGAGTAGCCAGATCTCTGTGCATCGATGATATCCCGTCGAGTTACGAGGGCGGCGTATACGACAAGAACGACGACGACTGTCGCGTGGTCAGCGGCGGCCGACGGCGGGATGCCAGAGGCTCCATGACCTCCTGCGGCGCCTCGACCGTCGTCGCCACCGAGCGGCCCATGTCGGCAGCGGCGTCGGCCGCGGCGGCGCCCGTCACCGACGCCCGGCGGCGGCTCTCGGCCATCACCGGCGTCACGGGCGCACTCGCGGTCCCAGACGCTGCGGCGGCGTTGCCCGCGGCCAGCGCCGCGAGCGCCGCGCAACTGCTCCGCTTCGTCCGCAGCGGGCCCTCGCTCGGCCGCGCCAGCGCGCGGCGCATCGCGCTCGCCCCCGGTGCCGTCGGCGTCGACGTCGGCGTCGGCGTCGCCGCCGCGCTGCTGCTGCTGCCGCTGCTGCTCGGGGCTGAGAGGCGCGGGCGGGACCGCGTCGCGCGACGGCGGCGGCGGCGGTCGGCGTCGCCATTGCCGTCGTCGTCGAGGGCGCCGACGGTCGCGCGGCGTGTGCGCCGCGGCCGGGCCGACGGCGGCGGCGGGACCGACGGCGGCGACACCGTCGCGACGCCAGCGGCGGCGGCGGCGGCGACGGGCGCGGCGGGGAGGGACGCCCGGGGCGTCAGGACGGACGCCCGGGGCGTCAGGAGGGACGTCGCGGGCGCCGACGCCGCCGCCGGCGTGCCGGTGAGGACGCGGCGCGGCCACGCGGCGAGGGCGCGGGCCCACCGCCGCAGCGCCGGGAGCGGGCCACGCGCGCTCGGGGTCTGGAGCGCCGCAGCGGCGGCGGCGCCCTTCAGACGCGCGCGCTGCTCGCGCTTGCGCGCCTCGACTTCGGCGACAAAGACGGCGAACGCGTCGACGAACGGCGTCGGGACGCGCGGGGAGAACGCAATGGTGCCCTTGTGGGTGCGGCTGAACGTCATGTTGAAACGGTCGAGCCAGCGGTTGTTGCGCGCGTCGAACTGCGCGGGGTGGATGATTTTCTCGTTCACGGTGCCCGAGAAGAACAGCATGAAGAGGCTGCCGGACGAGAGGAGCAAGCCGATGTAGTTGAGATTGATCCAGCGCTTGGGCGTCGGCGGCGGTGGCGGCGGTGGCGGTGGCGGTGGCGGTACCGGGGGCAACGCGGGCGGGCCATGCGTAGCTCTGGGAGTCGCGACATCACGGTTTACGGAAGGATCAGGGTGAACCGTCGTCACGCGCCATGGGTCGAACCCGGGTATCCGGTCGTAGAGCAGTGCCGAGAGCTGCGCGAGCCGTTGGGACGGATCGATCCATGACGAGGGCGCTGGCGCCGGCAGTGCTGCTGGCGACGCCGTCTTCATGGCTGTGGCCGCCGCCGATGCCGCCGCCGACGCTGACGCCGACACCGGGTATTCGGCATACCGGCTCTCCGCCTCGTCATTCGCAAAGAACCAGGGCCGCGCGACCAAGCACTGGTGGAAAAAGAAGGCCGTCGCGACGATCAGAAACACGAGCAGCAGTTCCCAGTAGCGCTGGTGACGGATCATATGTCGCCGGCTCTGCTTCAACCGCTCTTGGAAGATGTAGATGTCCTTAAAGGCGTCGCGCGACGTATGAAACGGCCGCGGCGCGAGCTGCCGCTTGACAAAGGGCACAGTGTCGATGTTGGTAATCAGGTCTTCGGGCGCCGACGGGATCGGGGGCGGCAGCGGCGGCGGCGATGACGGCGACAGCGCGGGCGATAGCAACGGCGCTAGCGAGGGCGGTGGCAATAGCGACGGCGACGGGGAGGTCGCTTCGGCGTGGCGATGGCACTGGCCGGCCACCAGATCCATGAAATAGGGCCCCGAGCCGTCGGAGGGACGCACGCCGCTGTCGGAGGCATACCACGCGGAGAGCGTCCCGGGCGAGACGGCCGCGGCGGACCGCGGGCGCTCCAAGTAGGCGTCCCGGGCGGGCGCCGCATCCGACGGCGTCGGCGCGATGGACGCCGGCGGGGCCGTGAGGAAGGCGCGACCGGCCTCCGTGGCGGCGACGGCGGCGGCGGCGACGGCGGCGCTCCGCAGGCCGTCGTGGCCCGGGGAGGATGCCGGCGCCGAGGGCGCGTGCCGCCGCACGGCATGGCGGTCGGGGCCGAGGAAGCCTGCGGCGGGACGGTCGCCGACGTCGTCGCCGGCGAGGTCCGGGCCGGCGGTGCGGGTGCCGAGGCCGAGGCCGAGGGAGGCAGGCGCCACGTGGAGCGGCGGTCCGCCGGCGCTGCGCCGCGACAGCGTGCCCGAGGCCGTGCGGAAGAGCGTGCGGGCGCCGGGCTCGCCGTGGCGACTGGTGGTGGCCGCGCCGGCGGCGCGCTCGCCCTCCGTCGTGGTTTCCGAAGGGCCGGGGCCCCGGCGCCCGGCCATCGACGGGCTCTCGGGGCCCCTCTGGCCTGCGCGATGCGGTGCTGACTCGCGGGAGGGTATCCGGCGTCAGGGACGGTTCAGGGACGGTTCAGGGACGGTTCAGGGACGGTCCAGGGACGGTTCAGGGACGGTCCAGGGACGGGTCAGGGACGGGTCAGGGACGGGTCAGGGCACCGTTCGGCGTCTCGTTCAGGGACTCCAACGATCGCCCAGGGATCGCTCGCGGAAGTGTGTGCACCACGTCCTCGCCCAGCGCGCCTCACGGGGCGGTCGTGGCGGCGGATCAAGGCGGGCAAACGTCTCGCAGAGCGTGGTGGCGGACTAGGACATATTGGGCAACGCGGACCACGACGCGTCGCTCATCGGAGCGGCCCAGGCGTCTTGCCGGGGTGCGGTCTCTCGCTCTACCACGACGGGCCGCTCACCGGCCGTCGCGACGGTGAACGCGCCGGCACGTGAACTGCCGCACAGGGTCGCTTGGACGGCTTAGGAGCCTACGCAACCAATCAGGAGCATCGCAGGCATACTGCAGCGCAGCGGCGCCGTCGGCAGTGAGTGGGGCGGGATCGTGGCCGCGGAGTCGGCGAGACCCTGCCGTGTGACGTGTTCGTGCTTCTCGCACCAGGACAACCCCCGGTATCCGTGGCCGGCCGCGCCGACGTGAGCCGGCCAACACCCGATGCGCGATGAAGCGGCGGTGGGATGGAGGTGATACACAAGATGAGATCCCTGCGGCGGCATCGCTGGCGGCGTTGGCATCGGCAGCGGCATCGACAGCGGCAGCAGCGGCAGCAGCGGCGGCAGCGGCGGCAGCGGCGGCAGCGGCGCGCGCGCGCGCCCTTGTCTTTCGTCTTGCCAACGCCGCGGCGGGACCCCTCGCGGGCGAAGGCAACCACGCGGCGATGGCGATGGTTCCCTATGACGGCAGGCCCCGCGCGAGGGCTTCCTCCTTTTCCGCATCAGGAAGTGATCAGCTGCGCGGCGATCGCCGTCCTTCGGCGGTCGACGTCGAGGCGATCGGTTTCCATCACCGGGACCCTGGCCATCCTGAGGGACGGTCCCATGCACGACAACGTCCTGGATGCTCGCGTATACTCGTGTATCCATTGCGCACCCCAGCAACACCGTCGTCGCCGATCCCTCAGCGCCGTCTGGTCATCGCGCTGGCTGGCCTGCTCGATTCCGATCGGCTTCCTTGATCTCTGCGTCATGGCAACGACCAAGCCGGCGGCCGCGCTCGTGTACGGCGGCACCGGCGCCCTCGGCCGCGCCCTCGTCTCAGCCTTCAAACGCGTCCACTACCACGTGGTGTCGGTCGACTTCGCCACCAACAGCGAGGCCAACGCCAACATCCTTGTCGAGCGCGGCGCCTCGACGCAGCAGACGTTCGCGCAGATCCAGACGATGCTGACGCCGAAGGACGCGACGGCGCCGATGCGGTTCCGCGCGATCGTCAACGCCGCCGGCGGCTGGGCCGGCGGCAGCGCCAAGAGCGGCGCGCTGCTGTCGACGGCCGACGCGATGTGGCAGCAGAGCGTCGCCTCGAGCCTCGTCACGGCGCACCTGGCGTCAACGCGCGGCGCCTGTCTCGACGACGGTGGGTTGCTCGTGCTCGTCGGCGCCGCCGCCGCCACGCAGCCGACGCCCGGGATGATCGGGTACGGCCTCGCGAAGGCCGGCGTCCACCACCTCGTCAAGAGCCTCGCCGCCGACGGCAGCGGCCTGCCGCCCGCGGCCATCGTCGCCGGCATCCTGCCCGTGACCCTGGATACGCCCATGAATCGCGAGGGGATGCCGACGGCAGACTTTGCGTCGTGGACGCCGCCGTCCGCCGTCGCCGATCAAGTCGTCCGCTGGGCCGCCGATCCGCACACCTGCGAGTCGGGCGCGCTGTACAAGGTCGAGACGGCCGCGGGCGCCACGCGCTTCGAGCCCGTTACCCAGCTTTATGCGTGACGGCGCCGGCGAGCCTCATCACGCGAACGGGCGTCCGGGCACCCCTGGATTTGTGTACACATTCTGATTCATACAGCAGCATCTGCGCTTCTCATCGGGCCCTTGGGGGGCGATACGAGGCGGATCGGATGGGTCCGATGGGTCCCGGGGAAGGAGGACGAGCGCCAGGGGACGCTGCCGCGGAGGCTCACGCTGCTGAGTAGTTATTCAGCAGCGAGCGAGAGCGGCAGCGGCGGCCGTGGCGGCGAGGCCGCGATATCGCTCTGGTAGACGCTACCGGTCTCGCTCGCCGCTGTGGAGGCCGTATACGCCAGCATGAGCTGGCTCCGCAGCTGCGCCAACTCGTCGAGTGAGACGTGCCGCACACTACCAAACCGCTTCGAGGCGGCCAAGCGGCCTTCGGACTTGGACGGCGCCACCGCTGACGCGGAGGTCGATGCCGCCTCCTGCGCCGTCTCAGGCGTCGCCTCCATCGCCACGGACGCCGCATCCTGCATCTCGGAAACGTCGTCGCCGTCCTGGAGCTGCCGCGACGCCGCCACGCTCCAGGCTTCTTCGCGCGCGCGGCACGTGTCCAGGAGCGCCTGCAGCGTCTCGGACGGCAGCCCGCGCTCCATCACCTCCACGACCGCCGCCTCGCGCGCCGCCTCCGCCGCAGCCAGTCGCTCCTCGACCGCCGCGAGCGACGCGAGCTCTTGCGACAGCGGCGCTTCTTCGACATGCAGGTACAGCACGTCCTTCACGTCGCGCCGTGCCGGCGCCGGATGCGCCGACGACGACCCCGTCTTCGCGGTCGCGGTCGCGGCGGTCACCGTGGACGCCGCGACCGACACCCGGCTCGCACGGATCGATGGCGACGGCGGTCCCGTCTCGACCATGCGCGGGGCCGCTCCCGGGGTCGCGGCGCCTGAGGGTGGCGGCAGCGGCAACCGCGCCGCGTTGTCGTCGCCGCCGTCAATGCCGCCGTCGTGGGCGAGCGCTGCTGTCGGCAAGGTCGAGATCGACGACCAATGGAAGAGCTCGGGCGGCACCGAACGCGACGTGGCGGGAATATACTGCGCGAGCTGGTCTTCGATCTCCGTCAGCGCCGAGATGCTCTCCGAGGTCGGCAGGAACGCATCGTCCGGCAAGGCGGCGAGGTCCTGCTCGGCCGCGGCGTCCGATGCGGCGGCGGCGGCGGCGCGCTGCGCCTGCACCTTCTTTTTGGTCTGCGCCGCGGCTTTCGCCAGGTCATCCAGCAGCTTTTCGGGGGAACCCTCAAAGGCGCTCGCGGCGAGGGCGCCTTCGCCGTCGGCGCCCGTCTCGTCGTCGCCCATCAGGGCCTTCACGCGCTGCTGCTCCAGCACCGTCATCGCGTCATAGTACCGCGCGTCCTTGCCGAGCACCTTGTTGCGCTGCATAAAGTTGCCGGGTTCATACTCCGTCTGCGACCGCCCGGTGCTATGCGACGCGGGCGGCCGGTGACTCGAGGCCACGGCGGCCGCGGCGGCGCCGCCCTGCCGGACCCATGGCGGCCATCCGGAGCCGGAGGACGCCTCGATCGCGAGGGCGCTGCCTGCGTGCGAGCCGGCCACCGACCGCGCCGGCCGCTGCTGCCCGAGCTGCCGCGGCGTCGGCCCCGCGCCGCGCTTGAACTTGGGCTCGGTGAGGAACGTGCGTGTCTTGAACGACGTGACACTCTGCAGATCGCTGTCCTGCTGGCTCGTGGGCGCGTCGAAGGGCGCCGGGGGGTGGGACGGGGCGGCGGCGTGCGCGGCAGCGGCCGCGGCGGCGACCATCCCACGAGCGCGGGCGAAGCGGCGGCGGTAGCCGCTGGCCGAGTTGAGGCTCGTCAGCGAGGCTTGGCTCGTGACGCTCCCGGCGCGAGATTGCGGCCGCGAGCCGCCGTCTTCGGATCCCGCTGCCGACAGCATCTCCTGCGAGGCATACTCGGCGCTGCCGGAGACCGACGACGCGATCGAGACGACCTCGCTGGCGCTCGTGGACAGACTCACGTGGAGCGCGTTCTTCTTTTCGTAGATGTGGTCCAGGTCCTGGATGCGTTTCAGCTGCGCCGCCAGATCCTGCGGCAGCGGCTCCTGCGACCGGGCGGCCCGTGAGGGGCGCTTGAGGAGCTTCTCGGCCGGTGCCGCAGCGTCGCGCGCGTCAACCGTATCGCCCACGGCGTCAGCAACGCGACTCATGGCGTCGTGGTGATCGCCATCATGCCCGTCGTCGTCGCCGTTGTGGTGATACCGATGCAGCTCCGTCCGGATGGCCTCGTCGTGGCCCGAGAGAACCGCCTGCATGAGCCGGGTATACACGTCCTTGTCTTCCTGGCGCTCGCGCAGCGCGGCCGACGCCAGCGTCGACTGCGTGATGGACAGCAGCGAGGCCGCGCCGTCCATCGTCCACAACCGTGCTTCCGCCGTCGCGGCACGGCTCGTAGCGGCGTCGGCGGCGGCGGCGGACGCGGCCTCGCCGGCGGCGGCGCGCCGGAGCTGGTCGACTTCATCCACCAGGGCGACGAGCGCCTGGCTGCGCGTCGGCGGCCCTGACGCCGCCGCACCGGCCATGGCGGCCCCGCCAGCGGCGGCGCCACGGGCGACCGACGGCCGTTCTGTCACAGCACGATCGGCGCGCCGCGCCGCACGCGCCGCGGACGCCGCAGCGACGGGCTCGCGCGGCCGGCGCGGCGCGGCGGGCGGCGCGTCGCGGCCGCCGAGGGCGGGCATGGCCGGCAGACCATACGGCTTCGTGGGTGGCGCGCCGCCGGGCGGCAGCGTCCGGCGCGGCGGCAGCGACGCCGAGGACCGGCGGGAGGACCGCGCCGAGGGCGGCGGCGACGGCGTCGCGGCCGACGGCGAAACAGCCGTGCTGCGGCGCGCGGCGTCGGGATCGACCGGCAGGCTCGCGAGCACGGACAGCGGGAGGGCGAACGCGGCGTCGCGGGGCGGACGGCGCGGCGTGTCGGTGGCGGCGGCCGCGGGCGATGGCGAAGGCAGCAGCCGCGATTGCGAGGCGAGCCGCGGGATGCCGGACGGCGGCGCCGGCGCCGGCAGCCGTGACGCGCTCATCGCGTGCAGACGGCGGCAGAAGAAGGGCAGGAAGGCCGCATAGGACTGGCGGGAGGGTAGCAGGTGGCGGTCATAGCGACCGAGCTGGGCCGCGTGGCAGGCTGCGCACGTGGTCGGGATGCTCGCCCGTGGTCGGCATCTACTTTCCTCCCTCCTCAGGTTGTCTCGATCCGAACCCATCTGCTGGTGATCATCGCCTCGATGCCGCTGGCCATACCAGACAGTGGAGCCGCGTGAATCCTACCGACGGAGCGGACGACGAGCCCGAAGGGGTCAGACGGATCGGCACGGTGGGACCAGATTTGGGCCGCCGATCCCCCGACGACCGCCTCCGCCGCTTATCACTCGCGATGACTGATCTTGGCCATTGTAACTCCGCTGACGGGGAGAGCGGTCGAGCTGCAACCGCGGGCCGGGGGCTGGGGCCGTCATCACCACTGTGAGGAGCGGCCGCGGTCGATCTCGATGATAGACAATGGGAACCGGCGGGGATGAACCTGTGTCACAACGGCGAAAGAAAGATCATTTCAGGCCTGTTCAAGCATGACGAGAATCTTATGAACAAAGAGACCAAGGTAAAAGTATCCAAAAAGAACTGCGTCACTGCTAAAAGCTATTGACTACAATTTCCTGCATAAGTTGTGCATATCCTTGGCTCCAAACATGGGTAAAATACGCGTCACTGTTCAAGCTCCCAAAGACTATCTCAACCAGCGTGTGTAACTCTGTAGAGATAATATGGAGTTGATCTATAGGCAGCAACGGTGCGGTACTTCCTTGCAGACTCTTGTCCAGCTGTCGTACCAAAAGATCGCACTACCCCCATGTTGGTTTGTCATGAGCCTCAACTCTTCCCGCTAAAGGCATCACGACATCCTGAGCCCTCGTATCAACGAACGTGGACGGCCAAAATATCCAGCGCGCACATCGTTATTGCAACTGCTGTGATGTTTCTCGATGGCCTTCTGTTTCTACTGGCTGGCGGACCACGAGAGGCCTAGCCTGGCTGATCGTGCAAATCGCCGTGGGTGGCGCTCCGCACGCGCAGGACCCTCGCCGAGCCTTCCTTTCTCGGGGAAAGCGGGCGCCGCCGCCAGTCGTTGCCGTCGGGGTCGCGCGGCTGAGTTGGCCCGAGTCCACGGCGGCATCGGAGTCGCCGCCGCCGCACGCCGCAGGATACGCACACGACCGCTCGGGCCACGCCCAAAGCCAAGGCGCCGCGCCGCGCGCACGGCTCGCATGAAGCACCACGCGACGGGCGACAGCATCCATGCACCCGAAGCGGGCCTCATCGGTGACCGTCGACGCCGGCTCGTCGACTCTGCCACGTGGTGCTGCGCGGCCTGAGCCCTCTGCTGACACTCCACCTGTGGCATCCTTGACGGTGATTCCCGCCGCCGCCGCCGCCGCCGCCGCCGCCGCCGCCGCCCATCGTCCCCTGCCTCGTCGTGCCGCCCCCCGACCGCGTCGATACTCCGCACGACCCACGATGGCCCTCGCGTCGGCCCACGCGCTGCGCCGTGCTGGCCACAGCATGAGCCGGCGGTCGGTGCTGCATGCCGCCGTCTGCCACCTGCGCGCGCTGCCCGTGCGCCTGGCCGCGCCGACCGCGGGCGCGCCCGCTGGCCGCGGCCGCGGCCTCGCCACGCCCTCAGCCGCGTCGCCGGCCGCGGCCGCCGAGACGACCGCGGCCCTGCCGGCCGAGGCGCTGCTGTATGACAAGACCAACACGCGCGTGTTTCCGCGCATCACCTCGGCCGAGCCCTGCTCGCCATACGATCACGCCAGCAGCGCTGCCGGGTTCCTGGTGGGCGTCGACGCCGCCCTGCCTGGGTACGTGCTCAAGAACGCCGTGGCGCTCGGCGACGCGGCGCACGTGGTAGCGCAGTATGAAGCAGCGCGCCACGCCGCCGGCGAGCTCGCGCGCCTGACGGCGTCGGAGTTTGCGACGCTGCTGTCTTGGATTGGCGCGCGTCGCGTTCACGTGAACAGCCCGACCGCGGCGGTGGCGCTCGCGCGGCAGATGCATGCCGACGCCATGGCCGTCTGCCCGGACGATGCGTCCGTGCACGCCGCCTTGATCACGGCCACGGCGGCCCGCGGCGCGTCCGATTTCGCGCTCCGGTTCCTGCGGACGACGCTCGCGGCCAGCTCCAAGACGGCGCTGCTGCTGCCCGACGGGGTCGAGACGGTCGCGCCGCTACTGACCGCCGCCCTCGCGCTCTTGAGCCAGACGGGCCAGACGCACGCGCTCACCGCGCTCGCCGCCGAGCTGAACGTCGACCTCGCCCAGGACTCGCCGGTCGCGTTCGCGTTTCTGGAGCACCAGATGAAGGCCCACTGCCTGTCGGGGTGTCCGCAGGACGCCGAGGCGGCGCTCGAGGCCGCCCGCGTCGATCTCCGGCAGCTGCCGGCGTCGTGGTATACCGTGCTCGCCGAGGGCTATGCCCGCGTCGGCGATGTGCCGCAGACCCGCAAGTACTTCAACCTCGCCGTGGCCGACGAGCCCGCGCTCGCGTCCACGCCGTCGGCTGCTGCGTCCGCCATCCACAGTGCTCTCTTCACCGCGTATGCCAGCGCTCGCTCCCTCTCGCAAGCATTCGAGCTCTATGTCACCATGCGTCGCACGGGCATCCTGCCGACCGCCGAGACGGTGGCGAGTATGGTGGTGCTGCAGCGGAGCTGCGCGACCAAGAACCCCGTGGGCCGCGCCAACCGCTGGTACAACAAGCGGCCACGCTTCGACCAGCAGACCTTTGACGCGGCGGACCCGGCGCATCTGGCCTTGATGGGGGCGTACATCCAGCACGGCGAGACGACGGGCGCGTACCTGCTCTGGAACCGGCTGGCGCGCACGCTGATGCAGGTCGACCTGACGCCGCCGCCACCGGAGCTCGCCGACCTGGCGGTCCCGACGGTCCAGGACATGGCGATCCACCGCAGCCCGACGCTGTTCAACACCGACCAGACCCACTGCTTGGCCACGTGGCTCGTGCCGCTCGTGAGCACGGGCATGACGCTGCCCGCGCTGTCCGAGCTCGCCGCTGCCGCCGGCGGCGCCTTCCCCTCCGAAGGCGCCCTCCATGCGCTGTACCTGCAGGCATGGACCCAGATCCTCTCGCTGTCGGCGCGGCCCGCGGCGCCGGCGGCCCACCCGGCGCTCGCCGAAGCCCTCGCCACGACGACGCTCGAGCTCTCGACCCACGCCCACATCTACTGGGAGGCGGCGCTGGCGGACGCCCGCATCGGCGCGTACGCGCAGCTCGGCGACCTCGACGCGGTGGCGCGCGAGCTGGCGACGGCGCCGGCCGCGGCGGCCGCCTCGCACGCGGGCACCGCCGCGCTGCTGCAGGCGACGGCGCAGGCGCGCTCGGGCGCCGACGGCGCCGCCGCGGCGCTCGTGGCGCTGCTCTCGCAGATCACGGAGGCGACGCGCGTTCCCTCGACCTTCTACGACCAAGCCGCGAGCGCGCTGCGGGCCGACGCGGCGGGCTTGAGAGCCCTGGCCGAGTTTGCGGCCGCGCGCGGGTTTGTGCCGGCGCCGGCCTCGGCCGCCAAGAACCTGTTTGACGACGCCGGCTTGACCGCCACCCTGGAGCGCCTCTAACTCTCTGATGGCCCCTATCACCTTTCCATCGCGCATCGCTGTGATGCTGTGTAGCGCTAGGTCGAGACCATCCGGAAATCCTAAGAAAATTCTCTATTCCATCTAGTGACAACATGATTTGCGGGCATGGCGGGGATCAGGACTGGGAGAGCCAATGCCACGCGGCGCCCTTTTGCTCCTTTCCGGATCGTGCCTCTCCCCCGCGGCAGCAGACCCTCTCGATCCTCGGGCAGAGCCCACGCGTCGGTCTCTGCGCCCGCGCCGCGCCACCCTCCGGCGTGGATCTAGAGGCGGCGTGCGCGACCGAGTCCCCATCGGTAGCCGAGCGATGCGCGACATGGACCAGCACGCCGTCGTCGCACCGCCAAGTGGACCCAGCAGACCCGGCGGACGGGTGCATCCTGCGACGTATGAAACGGCGAGTGGGGCCGATGCCGATGCCCATGCGAGCGTCGGTGCCGGCGGCATCCATGGCCGTGACGCGCCGGCTCGAGGCGCCACCGACGTCGGCTGATCCGCTGCCCTTCTCCTGCCCTCCGCGTCCTGCCGCGTTCTCTGACGGCGCGACCCTCCACCCGCAGCCCGCGCGATCCTTCTTCCCCCTTCGGTATACTGTCGCGTGGACGCCCTCGGTCTCGGTCCTGACGGCCGCGCTGCACTCCGGACGCCTTCGCCACCATGACCAACCATCTGCCGGCAGTGGTCATTGACAACGGGACTGGGTAAGTTCGCCCTTCGAGCCCGACCGCCCGGGTGCGCGCGTCGCTTCGCGCGCGAGCCCGCCTTCGCGGGTGGATCCACGATCGCGGGCAGGCGAGATCGGCCTGGCCACGATCCTCGTCACAATCCTCGTCACGATCCGTGACACGACGGTTGATGCATGGATGAGCGACCTCCTATTCACTCATCACTCGACGCTGGTGCGATTTCATTTTTTTCTTTCGATGCCCATCTAGGTACACCAAGTTTGGGTACTCGGGCAACAATGACCCGCAGTTCATTATCCCGACATCGATCGCCGTGCGCGATTCGGTGGGCCAGGCCGGCTCGGCGCGCGGGCAGACCGTGACCGGCAACCTGGCGAGCAAGCGCGGGATCGAAGACCTGGACTTCTTTATCGGCGACGAGGCGGTCGCCAACGCCAAGACGTACTCGGTCCACAACCCGGTGCGCCACGGCCAAGTCGAGAACTGGGATTTGATGGAGAAGTTCCACCAGGCGTGCCTCTTCCAGTACCTCCGCTGCGAGCCCGAGGACCACCACTTCCTGCTCACGGAGCCGCCCCTGAACGCGCCCGAGAACCGCGAGTACACGGCGGAGATCATGTTCGAGTCGTTCGGCGTCAAGGGCCTCTACATCGCAGTCCAGGCCGTGCTCGCGCTCGCAGCGTCGTGGACGAGCGGCAAGGGCGACCAGACCCTCACCGGCACCGTGATCGACTCGGGCGACGGCGTCACCCACGTGATCCCCGTGGCCGAGGGCTATGTCATCGGGTCCTCGATCAAGCACATCCCCATTGCGGGCCGCGACATCACCTACTTTGTGCAGCAGCTGCTGCGTGAGCGCGAGAACTCGATCCCACCCGAAGAAACGATGGAGGTCGCGCGCCGCATCAAGGAGATGTACTCTTATGTGTGCCCCGACATCGTCCGTGAGTTCCGCAAGTACGACGTGGACCCTGCCACGTGGTTCAAGCGCCACGAGTTCGTACACTCGGTCACCAAGAAGCCGTACCACGTCGACATTGGGTTCGAACGCTTCCTCGGCCCCGAGATCTTCTTTAACCCCGAGATCGCCTCGTCCGACTTCCTGACGCCGCTACCGGAGGTCGTCGACGGCGTGATCCAGTCGTGCCCGATCGACACGCGCCGCGGACTCTACAAGAACATCGTGCTCTCGGGCGGGTCGACGATGTACAAGGACTTCGGCAAGCGGCTGCAGCGCGACATCAAGCGCTTCACCGACGACCGTCTGCGCGCAAGCGAGACGCTCGCGCAGCATAACCTCAAGATGGCCAACTCGCAGGACCAGGTGAAGGCTGGCCAGCTGGAAGTGAAGGTCGTGAGCCACAAGAAGCAACGCTATGCGGTGTGGTTTGGCGGCTCGCTGCTCGCCGACACGGCTGAGTTCTACAACTGCTGCCACACGAAGGCCCAGTACGAGGAGTACGGGCCCTCCATTGCCCGCTACAACAAGGTCTTTGGCTCGATGCTGTAATCGAAGCTGGCTGCTTGGACATGCTTCTGCCCTGAGAAAAACACAGCCCGTCTCATACCACACGATCCTTTCTTATCAAGAGCAAAAAGAAAAGTATTCTCTGTTTTTAGTTTGTTGGTTTACCAAGGCGTGTCAGAGCGAGACTGGCGCGAGAGGGTCCATGCCGGCGACTTAGAACTTGTAAACATCGTTCTCGGTGTAGCCCATGTCCTTGAGGTAGCCCGAGACGGTGCCCTGACTGAGGTCGGGGTTCTTGTTGCCGCAGATGGCCTTGACGAAGCCGTCCGGGCCGCAGACAAAGACCTTGCCGTTGCCCGGGGTCGGGCAGGCGCGGTTCAGGATCTCGGGGCGGATAAGGCCGCTGGGGCCGTTCCAGCCGGCGGTGGGCTTCTCGAGCAGATACTGGACACGGAACTGGTTCGGGTGGTTCGTCTGCAGGCTGTCGAGGTACGGGCGCATGAGGATGTCGCGCTCGGTGACGTTGCAGAAGGTCAGGCTCATGCGGGTCATGTCCTCGGGGTCGCTGAGAATGCGCTGGATGATCTGCAGCATCGGCGTGATGCCGGTGCCGCCGGCGATCAGCGCGATCTCCTTGGTCTCGTTCTTCTTCCACTGGTACTTGGCGATCGGGCCCTTGATCTGGAGCTTGTCGCCGGGGACCATGTTAAAGATGTGCGTCGACATCGGGCCGCCCTCGTAGTGCTTGATGAGCAGATCAAACTCGCCGGTCACACCGAGCGAGGGGTCCTCGAGCGGCGTGTACGGCCGCACCACAAACTTCTTCTTGCCCTTCGCGTCGACGCCGTCCTGGAAGCGCACCAGCACGCACGATGCAGTCGGCAGCCCGAGCTCCGTCGCGCCGGCCGGCAGGCGGAAGCGGAAGATCTTAGTGTTGTAGTTCACGTCCACAATGCGCTTCAGCGTGAACTCCTGCCAGTCCTTGCCGTTCAGCGCCGGCACCGGGTTCTCGGGACGCGGCGGCGCCACCACGCGCGCCGCCGGCTTGCTGGCGCTCATCTGCGTGTAGCCGACGTAGCCGAGGGCGAGCGCCGCGCCGGCGAGGCCGGCCATCTTGGGCAGCGAGCTGTTGGCCTTCGGCGCCGCGTGCGGCTGCGGCGGCGGCGGCGGCGGCGGCGTCGCCGACGTAGAGGCCATGCGGCGCGCGAACGCCATGCGCAGCGGCGCGGCAAACGCCGCGCGCGTCACCATACGCGGAACAATCATGATGATCTGTGCCGCGCAACAGAGTCGCGACCACGCGGCCGATCGGTATCATTGAGCAAAGCGCGACCATTCGAAGAGCTAGTCAGTTACTATGCTACATCCACCAGCCAGGGAGGGAGTGAGAGAGAGAGAAGCGTTTCCCGCAGCGGCGACCCAAGGCGGGTGCGTTAGCGCGCGCATGTCTAGGTTGCCTGCAAGCAACACATCGTCATGGCCATACCTCAAACAATCGGCAGACCGTAAGAAATGAGAAAAAATAGGTATCAACTTCTGGGATAAAGGAGCAGTGGCGGTCACGTGAGAGCACGTCGGAAGGCGGGGGGGATTGTCGACGAGGGCTCGACAGCACCAACATTCGCGGACGACGCGTCTCCTTCCCTCCACCATGTGCGACCCTCGCCATACGACCCGCCGGCTGTGCGGTCATGCTCTCCTGTCACCGCCACGGCGACATGCCCGCCCGCCCGCCTGCTATATAAGCGCACCCCGCGTCCGACGCGTGGCACTTCGCCGCGCCGCGCGCCAAGTCATTCCCTCCCTCCGCGGGTCTGCGCGCCGCCGGGCACCGGCGCGATGCTCGCCCATGACGGACGATCGCGCGACAGGCAGCACCCGACGCGCGCGAGGGGTCCTTACCTCGCCGACCGCTCCAATTGACGTCGGTGGGCGATGGCGGGATGCCCCGATAGCGACGGCGGCGGCGGCGGCGACGGCGCGCCGTGGCGTGCAGAGCGGCGCTGCCCCACGCGCGCTCGATCATGCCGTCACGGCCGGCGTCAAGCCGCCTCGCCCCTTCGTTCCGTCGGCACGCCGCAAGGGAGGGCGAAGGACGCCACGAGAGAGGGGCTCGCGGCCGTCGGCAATAGCCATCGTGTGATGATCGGCGGCCCGTCATCACGGCGCCAGTTGTGGCCCACCGCGTGGTGGTCCTCAAGGGATCATGGAGGCGGGCGTCGTGGCGACGGCGTCGGTTCCTGGGGCGTCGCAAATGTTGCGTGGCACGCTTCATACTAACACCCGGCGCTGATAGACTCAGAAGGGTCGCCTCACGCGCTGGCGACCCGGGCCCTGGCACGGACGGGCTCGCTCCCGTACCGTCATATGCGGAGCGCGATCGTCGGCCAGGGCTGGCCAAACCGCCACGGGGAGCCGGGTCTCTCAGATGGCATCCATAAAACAATATAAAGTACGGCACGGCGGGTGGCGCGGACTTGCGGCTTACTCGCTATCGCTTTCCGTCGACCCTTCCTCGGGAATATGCGCCGCGCCACGGCCGCGGGCGCCGGCTCGTCCGGGCGCGCGGCGGCTCCGGCCAGGCGCCTGTCGCGTGCCCGACACCCGCACGGGCGGCGCCGTCGCATCCTCCTCGTCGCTCAGCAGCTGCGACGACCGCCGCGCCGCGCTGCTGCGGCCGCCAAAGGATGCGCGCGGGTCGTTCGGCGTCAGGCCGACGCCCAGACTCGTGGGCCGCGCGCGGCCGCCGACGGCGCTTGCGGCGGCGGCGGCGCCGCCGAGGTGGGGCGAGAGGCCGCCGGCGGTCCCCGGGGCACCGGCGCCGCCGTAGACGCCCATGTGCGGGGACAGGCCCGGGCTCGGGCCTGCGGCCGACATGCCGTAGCCCATGCCGACCGCCGAGCCCGCCATCCCGTGCAGGCTCGGGTTCATGTAGAGCCCCGCGCCCATAGGAGTCATGCCCATGGGGGTCATGCCCATGGGGGGGCCCATGTTAACGGCGCTCATGGCGCCGCCGCCCATGCCGTAGTAGCCGGCCGGGGAGGGCATGCCGGGCATGCCGCCGCCGGGCAGGCCCATGCCGCTCATGAAGCTGTGCCGGCGGTTCATGTAGTCCGGCTGCTGCTGGTGCTGCTGGTGCTGCTGGTGCTGCTGCTGGTGCTGCGCGGGCATCATGCCCGGCATGCCCGGCATGCCAGGCATCCCCGGCCCCGCAAACGGCGACTGCATCGGGGTGCTGAGACCCATGCTGGCGTCCTCGGGTCGCGTGCTGTGGCGCAGGGGGCCGCCACCGCGGGCGCCCAGCCCGAGCACATCGGCGGCGCCCGCGGCGCCCTCGTCGTCGTCATCGTCGCTGGCGCTCTGGGAGGAGGCCGAGGACGAGTTGTCGGACGAAGGGAGTACGCTGAGGCGGTGGCCGACGGCGGGCTTCGGCTTGGCGCGGCGGCTCTGCTGGAGTTGGACGAGGGGCGCGTCCGACTCGCTGCCGGACTCGCTGCCGGACCCGGCCGACGAGTCGGAGGCGACGGCGGCGGAGGTCGCCGCGGGCGCAGGCGAGGAGGCGCCGCTGCTGCCGAGCGACGGCGCAGGTTCGGGCGACCGGAACTTGTCCTTGCTCGAGGCAGTCGTCGGCTTCTCGGGCTTGCGGCGGCTCGACGCCGCCGCCGCCATCGACCCGGACGGCTCGGCCCGGTCCGTCCGCCGGCTCGCGCGCTTCGACGGCTTCGGCCTGCTGCTGCGGCCCTTCGCCGGCGCGGCATCCGAGTCGGCGTCCGAGTCCGAGAGCGCGTCGGCGTCCGAGTCTGCCGCCGAGTCGGAGTCCGAGTCGGAGTCGGAGTCCGAGTCCGACGCGGCACGGCGGCCGCGGCTCTTTTTCTTTGAGCGCTGGCGGGCATGGCGCGCGTCACGCCCATCGCTGGAGGCGTCGTCGTCATCATCGTCGTCGTCGCGGTGCCGACGCGAGGCGGAGGGAAGATCGTCGCTGTCGTCCGTGTCGGAGGAGGCCGCGGCGCGCGCCGCGGCGCGAGAGACGCGCTGGCTGGCGCGCTGGCTGCTGCGGCGGTGCTGGGCGCCGCTGCGGCGGTGACGGCGCGCGGCGGCACGGTCGCTCTCGCTGTCACTGTCGTCGGAGCGGTCCTCGCCGCGCTGCCGCGAGGACGGGTGGGAGGTGTTGGGCGTCGAGCCGCGGCGGTGCGCGTTGAGTTGGCGGTCGCGCTGGATCCATTCCTCGCGCAGGCGGTCGGTCTGGAAGCGGTGTGCCGGATCCTCGTACTCCATGCCGCCGGCGAGGGGCATGCCGTACTCGGACGCCGCGTTGAAGCCGGGCAGCATGGGGATGCCCATGGGCCCGACGGCGGTGGGCATGCCGACGTGCGACGCGCGGTGCATCGGCGGGCCGTAGAAGGCCGTCGCGGGCGACGCGAAGCCCACGTGCGAGGCGCCGCCGTGCGGCATCCCCGACATCCCCGCCGGGTTCATGAGACTCGGGTTCATCATGCCGTTGGGCGAGAACATGTTGGTCATGCCACCCATGCCGGCCATCGGACCCATCGGACCCACGGGGCCCATCGGACCCATGCCCATGGGGTTCATGCCGCCCATGGGGCTCATGCCACCCATGCCGCCCATGTTCATACCCAGGTTGGGCGAGAGCATGTTAGCCGGGATGAGGGGCGCGTGCATCGCATTCGCGGAGGCCATGTTGGCGCGGCCGCTTTGGAGATAGGTAGGCAGCGGACTCGGCGCGACTTGCGGGCGGTACAGACCCATCTTGATCAGCTGCTCCTTTTCCTTCTCACGCATATGGATCTGGCCGAGCAAGCCGCCTTCGATCTTGGGCTTCAGCTCTTCCTTGTTGACCGAGCGGCCCAGGAGCGGGCCCTGCAGGTGACTCGTGTTGAAGCCCTGGGCCGCGAGCGCCGCGATCGCCTCTTGGCTCATCATCGTCGACTGCCGCGGCGCCATCGACTGGCGGTTCTGCTGCTCATTGATGACATCCGCCGAGAGCTGGATCAGCGGCCCGTGGCCCGTGTGCGTGGGCTTCTTGGTGTTTTCCAGCACATGCAGAAGACTGTTCTGGGAGAACATCTGGAACGGCTGCTCCTTGCCCTTCAACTCCTCTTTGCTCACGAGCGCGTCGTCCACGCCAATGACCGACTGCGGCGGCAGGAAGCCCTGCAGGCCCGGCGGCAGCAGCCCCGGCACCGACGGCAGACCCGCCTCGTCGCCCAGGTTGAGCTCGGGCAGCAGGTGCAGGCCGTTGAACATGGACTCGCGGCGGCTGTCGCGGACGCCGCCCCCGAGATGCGGCAAGTGGCTGTCCTCGCCGTCCTCGTCCTCGTCCTCATCGACCTCGACTTCGATTTCCTCTTCGTCCGAGGAGTCCGTCGAGACGCTGCTGGCATCGCTCTCGCCCTCCTTGGGCGCCTTCTTTTTCTTGATCTTGCGCGTCTTGGGCGGCTTCGGCTCGTTCTCCTTCATTGTCGCCAGCACCGTGGCCACCTGCTGCTGCATCGCGGCATAGATCACCTGGTCGACGTACTGGTACTGGAAGACCCAGCTGCCGTTCTGCTGGATCGGGACCGCGATCAGCATCATCTGGCCGGGGGCGGGCTTGGCGCCCGCGAGCGCCGCGGCGCCGGGCGTCGGCGACCCGTGCGGGCCCACGCCGACGCCGGGGGCGGGCACGACAGCGGCCGCGCCGCCCGCCGCGGTCGCCGCGGCCGCTGTGCTGCCCATGGACGTGTCGGCGCCGCTGCCGGGCAGGCCGCTGGGCGCTGCCGCCGCGGCGGCGGCGGCACTGGCGTTTGCAAGGGCGGTGACGGGGTCCTCGCCCTTGATCCAGCTGACCCATTCCTGGAGCTTCGCATAGACCTCCTGGCGCTCGTACTGCATGCGGGCCGACTGCCCCGCAACGACGGCCTCGGCCCAGCGGGTGAGGAAGCCGTCGCGCAGGGCGAGGCACTTGTCGTGGAAGACGCGGGCATACTTCTGCTTGATGCTGTGCGAGGTCTCGTTGAGGATGTTGAGGCCTGTGACTTCGGTCACCGAGAGCGCGAACAGCCCCCACCCCAGGTAATGCGGCTGCATCCAGCTGGCGAGGTAGAGGTTGACGTCGTCGTCGGGCTGGGCCAGAAGCGCTTGCACGGTGGCCTCGTCGTGCTCGTCCTCGGGCCATTCGAGCGGCGGCGGATGCAGCGTCTCGGCTTCGAGCGGCAGCATCGTCCATTCGCCGCGCTCGAGGTGGCGCATGCGCTTCGTAAAGTTCGTGTCGATGCTGAACGCGCCGAACAAGCACACGAGGACTTCGCCCAGCTCGCGGATGCTGGCGGCCTTGAAGAAGAACGCATCGGCGGGAGGGCGGCCGTCCAAGTCGCTGAGCGGCGCGATGTCCGAGAAGCCGAGGGGGCCAAAGGCGTCGAAGGCGCGCTTGGCAGGGCGGACGGGCGCGCCGTCGGGCTCCGGCGACTGCACGGCGGCGACGGGCGCGCCGGCGGGCGTGTATGCGGGGCGGGGCGGGGTCATGGCCGCGACGGACGCCATACTCTCGCGGCTCGTCTGGCGCAGGCGCTCGCGCGGCGGCACGCGCTGCAGCCGGCCCTCGACCTTGCCGAGCGTCGCGCGGCCCGACTCGACGGCGTCGGGCGTCTCGTTCCAGATCGCGTACGCGGCCACGACGGCGTCCATCGTGAACGTCGGGTTCCCGCGCTTCGACTCCTTCTTGTCGGTGAAGAAGTGGATGCGCGCGCGCCGCGGCGTCCGCGGGTCGACGACGGGGATCTTGGACTTGGCGGCCGGCAGCGCCTCGAGCGAGGCCTCGCCCAGCGCACTGTCCCGCTTGGAGGCGTTGCCCGGGCGGCCAAAGAGCTTCGCGGCCAGCCCCTTTCGGCCGGCCAGTCCCGCGTCGCCTGCGGCGGCAGCGGCGGTGGCGGTGGCGGCGGCGGCTGGATCGTCGGCGACCGGCGCCGTGCCCGTCGTCGAGATGGTGACGTAGTACGTCTCCCACAGGTTCATGTAGGGCATGCGCACGGTGAGTTTGCCCGCCCAGTTGACGTGGCCGCGCCAGGTGGAGGTGTGGTGGATGGGGATCCCGCGCTCCTGCCAGATGGGCGCGAGCTGGGGGCGCTGCAGCAGCTGCAGCGTGTAGAATTCGTTCATCTTGCTGTACTCCCAGGCCGCGAGCTGGAACGCGGCGAGCCACGAGTTGCACTGTACGGTCGACGGCGCCGCCATGTACGTTAGGTTCGACCCCGCGGTGCTCAGCCCAAAGAAGAAGGTGTACGGCGAGGGCGGCGGCGGCGCGACCGGCAAGGGGTCGGTCTCGCCCGGCGGCGGCGGCCGCGCCTCAAAGATCCGGCTCGCCTCGACGAGCTTCGCGACACTGTGCACGACCGAGATCGTCGCGTGGGTCGCGGACGGCGACGCGGCCTTGATGCGCAGAATCGTCTCCTGGGTGGGCTCCATCTCCATCGTAAAGATCGTGTCGACCGTCGGCTCGGGCTGGTAGCTCTCGGCGGCGATCGCGGCCGGCACCCGCCACACCCGCAGGCTCGGCCCGACGAGCTCGACCCAGTACTTACACCACGCGCCAAACGAGGTCTCGTCGTCGAGGCCCTCGTCGTCGGGCCCGACCGTCGCGAGCGGCACGGTCGCGTCGTCATCGGCGAGCGGCCGGCCGTCGTTGTCCAGCTCGTTCTTGGCGTACAGGTAGCCCTGCATATAGACCTTGTTGGAGAAGGTCCACGCGAGCTGCTGCGCGATCATGAGATCCGGGGACTGCGTGAGCAGCGGCCGCTCGATGGTCGGGTCCTGCGCCAGCAGCCGCAGGAACGCCATCTGGACCTGCAGCCGCGCCTCCTGCTTGTCGCAGGCCATGCGATACGCATAGAACGCCTGCGTCGCGGCGTCCATGGACAGCGCGCGGTCGGGCTGCGGCTCCGACAGCGCCGAGTCCGGCGCGCGGCTGCCCTCGGCCTCATCGTCGCCCGTCGTGGGCGCCGTCGTCGGCGTCGCGGCGATCTCGGCCGAGGTCGGCGTCTCGGCCTGCGGCTCGCGACGCAGCGAGGACGATGAGAGGATCGACGAGGCGGCGTCGCGGCGCGTTGCCGTCGCCGTGACCGTCGTCGTCGACACGGGCGCCTCGAGCGACTGCCCGTCCCACTGGCCGTAGGAGGCGGCGACCGACATGCGCTTGTCGCTGAAGGTCGAGGTCGTCACGATGACCGGATGCGCGTCGGCGACCTCGCCGACGACATGGCCGCCGGGCGGCGCGAGGCTCGACGGCGTCGTGCCGGCGCTGTCGCGCTTTGTCGGCGAGAGCAGCCCGCTGCCGCTGTCCGGCGAGCGCGCGGCCCCGGTCGCCGACGGCTGCCCCAAGGAGACCGTCGCGTGCACCGTCACCGGCATCGTGCGCGGCGCCGACGCGGCGGACGTCATGGACGTCGGCGTCGGCGCTGCCGAGGTCGGGGACGCCGAGGGCCGGCTCGCGGCTCGGCTGGAAGGGCTCGTCGGCGACCGCGGCGAGCTCGCGCTTATGCCGTTCGGCAGCGGCGGCGGCTTGGCGGCGGCGGCGGCAGCGAAGAGCACGGGCGGGTGCGACGGCGGCGGTGGCAATGACGTGTAAAACGAATCGCTCGCGGGCGGCGGGACCGGGCGGGGCGGCGCGGCGCCAGGCGGTGGTGGCGACTGGTACTGGAGATGCGACAAGGGCGCTTCGAGCAGCTCAGACGACGGGGTCTCCCAGACCGTGGTGGGTGCCGAGGCCGGGTGCAGCTGTGAAGACGTCCGCGACTCCGAAGGCTAATCCCGACGATGGATCCAGGTGCGGTAGGGGGTCAAGAACCACCGAGCAACCGGATGGGATCGGCATTCCAGACCGCAGCGCCGGATCAGAGCGGCATCGACATCGCGCCATGCCGACATCATTTTCATAGCAATACCATCAAAAAAATGGATGAACCCGAGGTGAGCCAGACGGCGTTGGACAGACGCATTGGACTTCGGCCGCGCCGGATGGTGACGCGGTACACGAAGGCCGGCGCCACGGGGGATGTTGACTTCAAGCCAGGGCATGTCCGTCACTTCCCCGCTTGACGTCGCCTTCATGGGCGAATCTGTCATCCGGCGCGTTTCATACTCTCTGACTCCCCCAAGCTGTCAATGCCGATCGTGTCAATCTCTGGCGGCGGCGGCTGGCGCCACCTCCGTGATCGTCTACGGAGGCGCGTGTGGCGCGGGCGGGGAGGCTCCTGCGTGGGGAGCGGCGGCGGCGGCGGCGGCGGCGGCGACCGCGGCGCTTACCTGGTGTTGGGCCGAGCCCGGGTCGGACGGCCGCGGCGGCGGGTGGCCTGGCGGCGCGGACGGCCGCAGCCAAGCGGCCATTTCGTCTTCCAGGCTCCCGCGCAGGATCGACGGCGTCGAGGCGTCGGCGCCCGACGGCGCCACCGACGGCGCCACGGACGCGCCGGTCGACTCGGACCGCGGCGCGCTGGCGGTCGGCGACGGCGCCGCGGCGCTCGTGGTATCGGCGGCGACCGCGGCGCGCGGAGCGGTGGGCGCGGAGGCCGAGGCCGGGGTGCTGACGGGCGGGCTCACGGCATACCCGAGAGCGGTGACCGGCCGCGCGGTCGCGGAGGCGGCGGGCGCCCGCTTCTGGTGCTGCTGGCGGCCCGGCGCGACCCGGCGGCCCGGCTTGATGGCGGACTCGGCGGGCGTCGCGGCGGCGGCGGCGGCGGCGGCGGGTTGGCGGACCGGCAGATCGTCGTCGCCGGAGGACTCGGTGGACGACATGGTGACGGCGGCAGTCGCGACCGATGGGCGAGGGACGCTGCAGACAGCCGAGGAGCGCCTGAAGAGTCACACGCCGTCGGAGCGTCGGCAGCGTCACAAAGCAGGGATCGCCGTCGGCGTCGGGGCGAGAGCGCGGCGACGGTGGCGGCGGCGGCGGCGGCGACGGCGTCAGAACGCGGGCGGCAAGCACAGACAGCGACGCGTGGTCTACACGCGGTCTTCAAGTGGCACGACGCGGAAGGGGCCGCGGTATCCGGTGGCGGGTCTGCTTCCGAGCGGCTTCCGAGCGGCTTCCGAGCGCCGATGGCCTTGCATCGCGCCGCCCATGCACGTGGCGCCGCCCTTGCGCCGCCTGGCGGCCCTCCCATGCCGAGACGGCGTCGACGCTGCGGCTGCCCCATGCGGGCAGGCGGGGATCAAGACAAGACATCCGGCGTTCCCGGTCTTTCCGGAAGGCCGCGGCGCGGCGCGCCGTCTTGCGAGGACTGCAGCCACCGCGCGCCGCCGTGCATGGGAACGCCGTCCCGAGCGATGGACGCTGCAATGGACGCTGCGATGGACGATGCGCTGAGCGATACCATGAGTGATGCGAGGGGCGACCGCCGCCGTCGATGCCGTCGATGCCGTCGATGCCGTCGATGCCGTCGATGGCAGCGGCGGCGCTTTGTCACGCGCATCGCGTCCTCCGGGACCAGCGACTCGTGCGCCGCCCGTACGCGTGGCGGGTAGCGCCCCGGACGCCGCCGCCGCCGCCGCCGCCGCCGCCGCCATCGGCGCTCCGTCCCCGGAAACGGCGTCGTGGGTGGTCGCCCACGCCGCGAGCTCAGCACACGGCGCGGCGGGCGCCGAAGACATTCACGCCACCAGCGATCGTCCGGCACGCTCGCGAGGAAGACTCGGTCCTGCACGTCGACCGCCGCCGCCGCCGCCGCCGCCGCCGCCGCCGCCGCCGACGCCGCCGCGACGCCCGCCGCCGTTCGAACGCGCCTCCCGACGGGGCCGCCATGAAGGCACGCCGAGGACGTCGCTAAGCCTCTCCCCCGTGCGCAGCAGGGAGATCACTCCGACCAGCATCCGATGGTGCGATCGCGTCCACGGACGCCTGCCGGACCCATGCACGCCGCCGCGGCCGTGGTGGTGATCGACGAGGCCGGAACGACGCACGGCCATCATCGTCGTCGTCGACATGACCATCGGCATCGGCATCAGCTTCGGCTTCGGCTTCGGCTTCGGCATCGGTATGGCCATCGGCATCGCCATCGCACTCGTTCGTCAGGGCTCCACGCGGTCGCGCCACATGGGTCAACGGCCATGACGAGAAGGTTCGGCTGATGGCAGGGCCGGGTGGAAATGAAGACGTCCTTCCCACGGCACTCCCGCTGTCTTGTCGAGATCTCCCGATCAACTCGCACCGACCGCGTCTGGCTGCATCCCCGCGGCCACGTATGGCCTCGTGATCCCTGCCTGTCTCCCTGTGTACCGCGCGTGTGATGGCCTCGACGGCGCCGATGGCGGCGGCCGACGGCGCCATGCGACCGGCATCGCAGCTCGCGCAAGACTTCGAGGCGCTCCTCAACGAAGAGCACGCCTGGACCATCAAAGACTGCGGCCGCAACTCCATCAACGCGATCCTGGGCGACCCCTCGGGCGGCGTCAGCAAGGGCCTCGACGTGCTCCCGCCCGTGCCCGCGACACCCATCCGCAAGGTTCGCCGGGACGAGTTCGAGCCGTATCTGAAGGCGATGGGCCCCGCGCTCGAAGCCTATCAGCTCAGCCTCGCGCAGGGCGTGCCGACGGCGCCCGCGGACGGCATGCCGGCCGCCGACGTCGCGCGCGCCGCGTTCCCGGGCGGCCCGCGCTCGCCGTCCTCGCCGGCGTCGCCCGCTACGGCGCCCGTCGCGCCGCCACTGCCCTCGCTGGACACCATCCCGGCCGTGTTTAGCCGGCCCGACTTTAACCTCGCCGACCCGAAGGTCTGGGAGGCCGTGACCGGCAACCAGAACCTGGTGACGCCCGTGCCAGCGGCGCTCTCCGAGAATACCTTGTGCCAGAAGGACATCGAGGGCCACATCGCCAAAGTCGAAGCGCACCTCATGGCGGAGATCTCCGCGCGCAGCGCCGGGTTCTTTGAGGCCCTCGCCAACCTCGGCGCGCTGCAGAGCGACTCACAGGCCACGTCGACCCACGTGCGCCGCATGCGCCACGATCTGGAGCTCGCGAAACGGCACGAGGTGACCAACCACTTCAAGATGCTGCAGCTGGCGCGCCGACGCCACCACTTGACGGTGCTGCTCCAGGCCATCCGCAAGGTCGGCGAGATCGGCGAAACCTGGCCGACCGTCCAGACGCTGCTCCAAACCGGCGACTACCTCGCCGCGCTGAACGTGCTCGAAGAAACCATGGCGCTGATGGGGCCATCCACGCATGCCGGCAGCCCGACCGCCACCGGGTATGACAGCTACCTGGCCGACCCGACGGCGCTGTCGCTGCGCCACGTGAAAGCGGTGGCCGCCATGACCTCGCAGCTGCAGAGTCTGTTCCGCGAGACGCAGGCCACGCTCGAGCGGGACTTTAGCCAGCTCGTCCAGGAGGATCTGATCGAGACCCTCGGCGAGATGACGCGCGACGGCGTTGCCCACCGCATCGCGGGGCCCCAGGACAATGCCCTCCGCGCCGCCCTCGTCGAGCTGATCGACGTCATGCCGGCCGTCTTTATGGCCAAACCGGGCGCGCCGGCGGCCGCTGCTGTAGTCTCGCCCAGCAAGCCGGGCATGCTCAGCGAGATGGCGGGCGCGAATGCGGCGGCCCATGTCACCGTCAGCTTTGAGGCCGCCGTCGCCGCCACGCAGCCGCTGCGCGCCCGTCTGGCCGACGCGACAGCAGCGACATCGGCCGCGGCGGCAAGCGCCCGCGCCGCGGCGCCCAGCGGCGCCGAGTCGTCGCCGTCGACGGCGCCCCTCGATCTCGCCATCGCCGGCACCTCGACGGCCTCGCTGCCGCGGCCTGCGAAGGCCGTCCCGCCCGAGCAGCGGTTCGCGCGCCAGCTGCGCGCCATCGCCATCGTCCTGTGGCGCTTCGGCCGGCTCGGCGCGTCGATCCACGCGTGGCAGACCAAAGTCGTCACGGAGCTCGAGTTCCTCTCGCGGCAGCGCTACCCCGTCAAGGGCGTCGCCCCGACGTCGCAGAGCGATTTGCTCGGGGCCACGAAACCCTCGGCAGCGAGTATGGGCACGGGCCAAGCCGCGGCGCGCGCCGCCGCGACCGCCGTGCAGAGCGGCCATACGGCGGCTGCACCGTCCGGCGCCGCTGTCTCGACGGTCGCGGCCGCCGCGGCCGCCTCGACCCAGCTCGCCGTCCGCGACCCGACCCTCGCGCGTGCCCTCAAAACCATGAGCTTCACGACATACATCGCGTTTCTCGTCGACATGTTCCGTCTGCATCTGCACGTGATGCAGCGCTCGGCCGTCGTCGCCGACACCCTGGCCGAAGGCTTGGACGAGGTCTCGCAGCCCGGCGCGCACCACGGCGGCCTGCTGCGCCTCGCCGAGACGGGCGAGGAGGACGACGCGACCGCGCCGTCTGGCGGCGGCGGTGGCGGCGGCTCTCCCGTGAGCGGCGGCATGAGGGACGGCGGCGCGACCGCCAGCAAGATGTTCTCGGCGTTCAAACCGTCCAAGCCGACGGGCAGCGGCTACGGCCACGGGGCCAGTCTGTCCATGAAAGATCGCGCCGGCAGTCTGGGCGAAGGCCTCGCCGGCACGGCCGGCCACGACAGCGCGATGGCGTCACATCCGTCGATGCTGCTGGCCGAGACGTACCAGGTACTCGGCTCGGTCGGCGAGGCGTCCCACGTGCTGTGCGCCACGTGGATCGGCGTGCGGCTCGACCAGAACGCCCAGCTGAACGCCAAGGACTTCTACCGGTTCTTCCGTGCGTGTGCGCAGTTTGTCTCCGTGTCGGAGATCTTGGCCCGCCGGCCGCTCGTGGCGCTGCGCCAGCAGCTCATGCTGCAGTCCCGCGCATACCTGAACCTGATGCACGAGGAGCGCACGAAGCAGATCCAGATTCTGGTGGACAACGAGCAATGGGTTCTTGCGGATGTGCCGGTCGAGTTCCAGCGCATGACCGACAGTTTCCTCGGTGCCAACGCGACGACGACCCGTGCCGATGCGGGTGCGAGTACCGGTGCCCATGCCGCATCGCCCGCGGCAGGGACCGCGGGTCGCTCCGCAGCAGACGAGAGCGAGACGCGCCACCCCGCGTCGCATGCCAAGGACGCGTCGGCAGTATCCGACAGCCCGAGCCGCCCATCAGGAATGCCGTCGTCCGCGAGTATGCGCATGATGCATGTCGGCCAGAATGGCTACTATGTCGTCGGCGGGATCCTCGTGCTCGTCAAGACGATCGCCGACTACATGATGTGTGCGAATGAGATTAGCTATCTCGCGGGCGACCTCCCGCTGCGGCTGCTGGACCTGCTGCGCATTTTTAATGCCCGCGTCGACAACGCTGTTCTGGGTGCTGGCGCGCTGCAGTCGGCCGGCCTCAAGAACATCACCTCGAAGCACATCGCCTTGGCCGCCCAGAGTCTCGCGTTCATCAGCGCGATCGTTCCTTCGCTGCGGCAGCGCCTCATTCTCAACGTGCCCTCGCGCCAAGCCGCGGCGCTCGCGACCGAGTTCGACCATGTCCTGGAGGATCTGCGACGCCACCGCAACGATCTGTACAACAAGCTTCAGGCCATCATGGAGGAGCGGCTCGATGTCCATCTGGAAGGTCTGCGCGCCACGGCGTGGGAGACCTTGCCGCCGCTGGCCACTCCCGACCCCGCCGCTGACGCCAATGCCGCGGCAATGGTGAAGCGCGTGTGGACCGAGGCGGATGTGACCCCACCCATGGCCGCGCTGGTCACGGAGACGAACACCTTGCACCGCGTGCTGGTGCGCTATCTCGATCGGCCGACGCTCCAGACGCTGTTCGCCAACATCTTCCGATCCTACAACGCGCGCCTCGTCCAGACCCTCGGCGGCGTCCTGCTCTTCTCGCCTGCCGCCAAAGCGCACTTGCTCGCGAATGTGCAGTACTTCCTCCAGCGGTGCTCGCAGCTCGCGCATGTCGACGGCCCAGGCGCCGAGCTCGACGCCGCCGTCTCGGCGATGCCGGTCCGCGACCGCGCGCAGTGGCTTGCCCAGCAGCAGCAGCAGCAGCAGCAGCAGCAACAGCGTGATGCCGCGGGCATCAAGAAGAGTCCGTTCGCCACGGCCTTCGGCAACATGCTGCGCAGCGGCTCGCATGCCACTCAGGCCTCCGCGTCGGGCGCGAGTCCCAATGCCAACAGCAGCGGCCGGCCCCGGCCCTAGGTTGGGGGCGATGCGGGACTGCCCGCCACCGCCCGCCACCGCCCGCCACCTCGGCCCCTTGCGCCCTCGCTGGCCCGCTCGTTTCGGCGTGGTTCGTTCGGTGTCCATCATGGCCTTGATGGTGCTCGGCGCGGGGGCTCGAGCGGTCCGGTCGGCAGCGTCCTCAGTTGCTACGGGGTGGTGGCGTCGATGGCGGCGCTCGACGGCCATCGCGCTGGTCGTGGGCTTACGTGAATCGCGATCGCCGCCGCCACCGATGGCGGTGCTGACGACGGCTGCGAGGGTGGGGGCGGCGCTCACGCAAGGCGGAACGAGCGGGCTCAGCGGCCACCGATGGCGGTGCACGCGGGCACGCCCGTCCGTGGCCACCGGGCAGCCCGTGCCGCCATGAGCGAGAGCCCGTCTTCCGGGTGAGGCGGTACGGGCCTATGCTCCCGCGCCACGATGCTGCTCGATGGAGAAACGGCATCGATGGCTCCCAGAGTGCTTGACGCCATTGCTCACGGAGGCTATCATTGACTTGATCTATTATCACACATGCTGCCATCGGCAGACCCGCATACCTGGCCGCATCCTGCGCGTCGCGGAGGCGTCGGCTGCCTCTCTCGGATCGCCGCGAGAGCTTAGAGCTTCGCGGGGGGGTTGGCGCCCTCGACGACGCCGATCGCGAGCTTCTGGTTCGCAGCAAAGATGGTGTCGCTGTGGTACTTGTTGAAGGACTCGGTGGCGTCGGTGCCGGCGACCTTCGCCAAGATCTTCTTGCCGCCGGGGTGCTCGTTCTGGAACTCGGTCAGGTCAAACACCTGCCGAAGATTTTTTTTTTTCGGCGGAAACCCGAGACGGGGCGCGGGATAGAATGAGCCATCCACGCCAGACCGATACCATGTCATCAAACATGGCATCACCAGAATATACACGCGAATCATGCGTTATGATGAGTACGCCTGCTTTAGCGAGGACAACAGCGTGTCACCACCAAGTCCCTCATCGAGTCCACCGTCGATGACGGGTGCTGGATCGGGTACCACGAACGACAACGTTACCTGGCCGCGGACAATGATCCAGAGATCTTTGGCCGAGTTGTGGGCAGCGACGTCGGTCGCGGAGTAGACCTTGGGAGCTGACATGGCGAAGGAAGCGGGCGGAGCGGCGAAGCGGGGAAACGCAGTGGGGACCAGCAGCAAGCACGCGAGGAGAAGGACGGCGATCGCTGTGCCCGGTACTGACGCGCGAGCGTGCCACCCGTGCGTGTCCATGTCGGGTGCGATGCCTGCGACGCCGGGTCGCCTCGGCCGTCGGCGTGGTGGCCGCGCGTCGCGGCGCGGGGTGCGGGGTGCTCTTATCTTTTCGCGCGTCCGCCTGCGCCTCAACGCCACGGTGAGGCCGCCGCAACGGACACGGCGACGGCGCCTCTCGACCCGCCGATCGCGCGATCCCGTTCATCCCTCTTTCCGCGCCGATCCGTCGGGGAACGACGGCCTTCCTCTGCGCCGAGCCATGCGTCGACGCCGCAACGGCCCGCAGCCCGCGTCGCGGCTCTCGCAGGGTTGGCCGTCGTCGTCGTCGTCGTCCGCGTCGTCCGCGTGCTGGGCCCTCCCGCCGCCGAGCGCACCGGCGAGCCCGCGGATGGCGTGGTGTCGGATGCGAGTGGACGGGGAGCGTCGCACCGCGCCGAGCGATGGGCCTGCGGCGCATGCATGCTTGGTGAAACCGCGGGATCCTCCGCCGTGGCCCACGCGGGGAGGAGGGGCTGCCCGCCGGCGTCCTCGGACCCCGATCGGGCGGTGGGTAAACTCCGATCGGGCGACGCGTGAGCCGACGCTGCCGCCTCGCGCGAGCCACGCCAGGACGGCTCCGCGGGAGGGCGAGTATGACGCGCGGCGCGGCCGCCGACGCATGGCCGATGACGCAGGCTCCACGCGCCGCGAGGTATCGTCATGGGGCTCTTGCGTTGGTCACGGAACGGTCGTCGTCGACGCACGGCTCCGGGTCCTCCGCAGCGCCGACAACTTTTCTCTTTGCTGCTGCGTGGTCGGTGGCGGAGGCGGCGGGGGGCCCGGCCAGGGCGGCGCCACCAGGCCCCCGCTCGCGGAAACACGGAATGGTCTCCGCGGTCGCCGCCACTGGTTGCAGGTCCCGTCTCCGCTGTCCGAGCCGGTCACACAAGCGCCAGGTCGCTCAGGCACCAGGCACGAGGCACCAGGCACCAGGCACCAGGCACCAGGCACCAGGCACCAGGCACCAGGCACCAGGCACCAGGCACCAGACCGGTCTCACATCACCGTCCACGCGGATACTGCGCTGCGCTTCGCCGCCGCTCGCGAGTCGCCGGGTTCTTTTTTGTTTGACAGAGCGTTTCGGCTTGCCGACGGCTTCCGCCCGTCAACACCGATGTGGGCCCAACACCCCCTCGGATGACGCTTAGCGTAGCTGTTTCGCATCGTCGTTGTTGCTGGTCTGTTTAGCCTTCGCTGCGGCCCTCGCCGCATCGCCTCGACCCTCGCTGAATCCCGGACTCACCACGCTCGAGCATCCTTCTGAACATCGTCTGTCGGCTGGCGCGTACCGCCGCCCGTCTGCCCGCCGTCGCGGTCACCCCCTTTCTTCCGGGGCATCCCGTCGCACCGGCTTCCGCAGTCGCCGTCCCGCTCTCCCGCGCCGCTCGGCGTGCTGTCCCTCCCGCGGTCGCGCGCCTTGCTGGGCTCGCGGTCGGGACCGCCGCTGACGACGAGGCACTGCACTGGCCAGACATCCGACGCGGGGTCCGTCTGACTGCCCTGCCGCCCGGTCGGCTGCGTGGGCCTGACGCCACGCGATACCCTGGGACCGACCGAGCCGCGGTCGACCGTCTCGGCCCTGACCCCCGTTCCTGGCCCCGCCCGAGTCGGCTCGCATCGCGGCGACGCGGACCTGAAACCCGCCAGACGGCGGCGCGACGGTTGACGCGCGTGCGCTGCGTGGGCCGACGGACGAGTGACCACCATGGCGACCGTCGCGCCGCCGCCGCCGCCGCCGCCGCCGCCGCCGCCGTCGCGGCCGGCCGACGCCGACAAGGCCGCGGCGTTCGCAGAGATGGAGACCCGCGTCGACCTCTTGCGGCTCTCGCCCTTCCTCACGAAGCTCTACAAGATCGTCTGCAACCCGGCGACAGACGAGTTCATTCATTGGAACGAGAGCGGCACGGCGCTCATTATCGAGCGGCCCAAGGTCTTTGCGCGTGATCTGCTGCCGAAGCACTTCGAGACGAAGCAGCTCTCAAGCCATGTGCGGCAGCTGAACATGTACGGGTTCCACAAGGTCCCGCAGACCACGACCCAGGCGAGCGCCGTGGCCAACAGCGACGGCGAGCGGCTCGAGTTCATCAACGAGCACTTCCGCCGCGACCAGCCCGAGCTGCTCGTGCACATCCAGAGGAAACGGACCCGCGGCGACGACAGCGCCAACGAGCGGAGTCTGTCGCTCTTTAACGAGTACGCCAACGCCAACTTCCTCAACAACGCCAACGCCATGGCCGCCGCCGCCGCCGCCGCTGTGTACAACCCGGCCGCCGCGGGCCCCAACGGCCTGCCGGACTTCGCCATGCTTGCCGCCGCCGCCGCCAACGGCGGCAATTCCGGTGACGGCAATCGCCTCGGCAACAGCAACGCGCTCTCATACGACCCATCGCAGCTCATGCACCCGAGCCTGATGAGTGCCGCGTCAGGCAATGCCGCCGCCGCGGCGCAGGTCGCCCAGAACGCGGCCTACTTCCAGAAGCTCGCCCAGACCCCGGTCGCCAATCTGGTCCAGGAGATTGACACGCTCAAGCGGCAGCAGGACTCGCTGGTCAACGAGATGCGCGCCGTCCGACGCGAGAACATGTCGCTCTCGCTCGCGGTGCGCAACTGCTACGACCAGCAGCAGGACACGATCACCAAAATTCTGGGCTTCCTCGCGTCGGTGTTCCTGAACGGCCGCGACGTGCCGGGCCTCAGTAACGCGGCCACCTCGAACGCCGCGCTGCGCCAAGGCTTGATGGAGCTCGCTCGCACCAACGGCCTGGGCCAGCCCGGGATGGGCCTCGGCAGTTCGACGAATGCCGTCGGCCGCTTCAATTACACCGCTGCGAGCCAGCCAGGCATTGACGGCAGCCGCGGGCCCTCCGACAACGACACCCACGACCCGAGCGGCAACCATGTTGGCCCCGAGTACGACTTTGCCGTCTACAACGGCGGCAGCGGCAGCGGCATCAGCAGCGCGGCCGGCGGCGCCGGGCTGCCCAACAAGAAGCGGCGGCTCTACTTGACCAACACGCCGGGAGCGACCATCTCTGAGGTCACGACCCCGGACGCCGTCGCGAACGACGCATTTCACGCGCCGGCCTCCAGCTTGGGCTCGCAATCCAGCCAGCGCCACCCGATCGTCGAACTCATGAGCAACTGCAGCAGCCCGAGCAACCCCCTCGGCCCCGCCGTCGCAGCCGCCGGCATCACGGGCGTCTCGGCCGCCACATCGGCCGCCCCCGCCTCGTCCGATGCCGCGGCGCTGCGTGGCGCTACGGTGTCGACGCCGGCCAACGCCGCCGTGACGCCCGTGAGCCTGCCCTTCGACCCGCTGGCCAAGCCCGACGCCCTGGCGCCCGCGGTCCACTCGCCGGGCGCCGATATCCTCAGCTACTTTGACCTGACGGCCGCCAGCGGCGCCGCGCCCTTCGGGAACCCCGCGAACAGCAGCACCGGCAGCGCGGTTCCGCCCGTGACCACGGCCCCGTCGCACCTGACGTCCTCGCTCCCGGCGGCTACGTCGTCGCCGTCGTCCGCCTCGGTGAGCCCGGACCTAGCGGCCGCGCGATTAGCCGGCGCCTCCCCCGTGACCCCGCTGTATCCCGCGTCGTCCACGGCCTCAGCTGCCGCCGCCGGCAGGAGCCTGCTGACGCCCTTTGCCGAGCCCGGTGGCCACTCGGTCTCCGAGTCGACCGGCACGGTCCCGTCGTCCGCCGCGGCGTTCCTCAACACCATGAACCCGGCCACCCTCGCCGCCGCGCTCCAGGCCCTGCAGGCCAATCACGGCGTCACCAACGGCACGGCCTCCCAAAAGACGGCCGAGCTCAGCCAGAAGGTCGACGTCCTGCAAGACTACTTGGCTTCCCTCGCACGTCCCACCGTCTCGTCGCGCGCGGCCGCCGCGCCCATGGCGCCCGCGGGCGTCAGCTTGCCACCGCCCGCCGCGCCGCCGGCGGCGGTCGTGCCGCCGCCGCCGCCGTACGACCCGGGCATGCTCGCGGCGGCGATGGCCGCAACCCTCGGCGGCGGCGGCGGCGGCGGCGGCGCAAACCCTGACGCGCTTCCTACGGCATCAGCCAACACGCCCATTTTCCCGACGCTCGCCCAGCAGAACATGATCGCCGAGCTGCTGCGGCAGCAGCAGCAGCACAACGCGCCTGTCATGACATCGTCGGCCAGCTCGTCGCCCGGCCGCTCCGCCGCGTCGTCGTCGCTCTCGTCGTTCCTCACCCGCTCCGTCAGCGCCACGGCCGCCGCCGCCGACCCGGCCATGGGCGCCCCTGGCGCCGCGGACGCCGCGGCCACCGCGCCGAGCAGCGTGGCAGGCGCCGACCTCTCGGCTCACGTGAGCCCGGTTGCCGCCGGCATCGTGCCCAGCCCGTCGGTGCTCGCCGACTTGGATCTGGACCTCGAGCTCAACACGGCGTTGGGCGCCGACCCGCGCGCGGGCGGCGAGGCCGCGGCCGATGCGTCGCCGCTGTTGTCGAAAGGTCCGCCGACGCCATCGATGCTGAACAAGGCCGGCTTCCTCCCGCAGCGAGTGACGGCGGCCGCTGCGGCTGCGGCTGCTGCCGCGGCCCTCGCGGAACGCACGGCGAATGCGGTGCTCTTGCCGTCGTTGCCTGTCTCCGGCGCCGCGACACCGGCACCGCTGGCCTATCCGCACGTGCCGGTCTCGCTGCCAGCCGGCACGCCTGTCTCGGGCCCAGGACCCACCCGCGGATCGGATCCCGAAAGCGTGACCGCCAACTCGGTGCTCCTGAGCCCCTTGGCGGGCCCCTTTCCGTGAATCGTTGCGAGCACGACCTGTGTCGCATGATCGCTGGCGACGCGGGACCCCTGCGTTCCCCATTTTTTCCTTCCTCACCTTTCGCGCTATCCTCCCCGCTTCTGTTCATATTGATTTGACTTGACGTTCACGTCCTTTATTGCTCTCGTCGCGGCTTTTCCGTATGCGGTGTGATCGGCAATGTGGTTCACCGCTCTCGTCGGTGTCTACCGGATGCCAGTGCGATCGAAATCAAGCTCGCGCCTGCCGTGGTGTTCTCTGGCTCGCGTGCAACAACGACGCGCGGCGGGCGCAAGTGGCGGAGGTCAATCAAATCGAAAACGGCAAGAAGGCGTGGTCCCCACCCTTCCGGTGCTCGGAGGGCCGCTCCCGCCAAACCCCGACGGGTGCGATGGCCGCACGAGCGCGGCGGGGCAGAGGAGTGGCCGTGCCCTCTTCCCCTCGGCCCGCAGCCGCTGTGGTTGCTGAATGGCGCTGGGAAATCACTCGCCGCTGAACTGCACTCCGAGGAGTGGCAGGATACGAGCATGTCCCATCGTCGACGACGGCCTTCACGTTCACATGGTGCTCTCATGACTCCGGCTCATGATTATCCTAAGTTCGAGGTGCAAGCACGATAGACCTGACGGCATCCCAACTCCGACCCGCCGACTTCGCCTCCTTGACATCGCATCGGTCCTTTCCCCGCCGCTGCTTCGCCACTCACCTCCGCTGTCACCCCAGGATACCAATCGCCCAGACCGCTTCCCCGCCCTTCCTTCCCCTACACCGATAAACGCCATGGGTGCCTTGATTCGCAAGGCGACCAAGACCGTCGAGGTCACCGAGTCGGTCGCCGCGGGCGCCGCCTCCGCCGACGAGCTGGCCTCGGGCGCCGCCGTCGTCAGCGTCGAGACGACGACGACGACGACCACGACCACGACCACGGCGTCCGCCGAGGCCGTTGTGGACGGCGAGACGATGCCGACGCGCATCAGCAAAAAGCGCGGGCACGTGGCCGGCGCGGGCGCGGCGGCGACGTCCAAGAAATCCCGACGGGACTTCCTGCCGCCGGCGCCGCCGGCGTCCAACAAGGTCGGCACCGTGTACCTGGGCCGCATCCCGCATGGCTTCTACGAAGAGCAGATGCGCGACTACTTCAAGCAGTTCGGCGAAATCACGCAGCTGCGCCTGTCGCGCAACAAGAAGACCGGCGCGTCCAAACACTTCGCCTTTATCCAGTTCGCCGAGGCCCAGGTCGCCAAAATCGTGGCCGAGACCATGAACAACTACCTCATGTTCGGCCACCTCCTCAAGTGCCAGCTCATCCCGGAGGACAAGGTGCACCCGGAGACGTGGAAGGGCGCCAACCGCAAGTTCGTCGTGATGGGGCCCAAGCCCGCGGCGCTCGTCAACCAGAGCTGCATCGTGCCGGCCGCCGCCTACGCCTCGACGGTCGCGGCTCTCGTCGAGAAGGAGACCAAGCAGAACGAAAAGATGAAGACGCTCGGGATCGACTACCAGTATACCGGTCTCGCCGAGCAAGCGCAGGCGCTCGGTACTGCCGTGCCGGTCGCCGCCATGCCTGCGGCCAAGCCCGAGCAGCAGACCGCCACCGCCACGACGGACGCCGCCGACGTGATCGCCGTCCCCGCTGACGAGAACGAGGACGCCGCTTCGTCGGACGAGGAGGACATCATGGCCAAGATGGCCGAGATCGTCTCGGACGCCGACGAGGCCTCGGCCGATGACGTCTCGGTCGACGAGGCCTCTGACGCGGAGGATGCCGCCGACGCGGCATCCAGCGGCGACGAGGAGGCTGCTGCCCCGGCGCCCAAGCGTCGCACGTCGAGGAGCGCCGCCGCCGCCACCGCTAAGACGGCCTCGCCATCGGCCAAGAAGGCCGCCGCCCCCGTCAAGAAGGTTGCCGCCACCAAGACCACGAAGGCCGATGCTAAGGCGCCTGCCAAGACCACGGCCAAGAAGGTGCCGGCGGCCAAGAAGGCCGCGGCGCCCGTCAAGGCCGCCAAGGCCACCAAGGCCGCGGCGGCCGTGCCCAAGGCCGAGCCGAAGACGCGCAAGCCTCGCGCGGCCAAAGCGGCGGCCAAGTAATCGGCGCGTGTTGTCGCTTCTCGTTTCGCTTTCGCCCTTCCCCACCCACGGCCATTCTGACTGTTCTCTTTTTATTTAATCTTTTGTTCAACGTGATCGACGACGGACTACAGCGGCGGCCGGCGCCCACGGAACGCATGGACCAGCACCCACGAGACGGTCAGCAGGGTCAGCGACCCGGCTTGGTGCAGGGACGCGAGCGTGATGGGGACCAGGTAGAGCAGCGTCGTGATGCCGAGCGTGGCCTGAGCGCTCACGGCGGTCACGAGGGCCCATGTTGCGCGTCGCGCAGCCACGGGGATCGGCTCGATGGCCGTGGGCGCCGGGGTCGCCGCGGCGGTGCGGGCCGCCGCATGGGCCGGGGGCGCCCCCGGGACGGCGCTGGCGCGGGTGCCGTGGGACGTGACCAAGCCGTGGACGCGGCGGACGGCGCGCCCGCGACGCGCGACGGCGAGCGCCATCACCGCCACGCCCGTGAGGGTGGCGTAGGCCATGAAGCGGTGGTTGCACTGGACGGCGCTGGCGTTGTTGATCCAGTCGCGGTAGAAGGGCTGCTCGCCGTCCTCGCTGAGGGCCCAGTAGTCCGGGGGCACGTAGGAGCCTTCGCCGCCCATGGTGGGCCACTCGTTCCAGACGAGGCCGGCGTCGAGGCCGGCGACGAGCGCGCCGGTCAGGGCGGTCGTGAAGATGAGGGCCATGAGCAGATGCGAGCCGAGGCGGAAGCGCTGGAGGCTCCGCAGCGGGCCACTGCCAGAGACGGCGCCCATCCGCGGCGCGAGGATCTTGAGCGCGTTCGAGAGCAGCAGGCTGTAGATCAGAAACGCCGAGCCGAGATGGGCAGCCAGGTATCGCTGGTTAACCCGGGGCACGGCGTTCGGGTCCTCCAGCAGCTGCGGGTCGAGGCCTGAGCGGACCATGAGCCAGCCGAGCACGCCCTGGCTGCCGATCAAGGCGCCAATGACCAGGCTCTTCTTGGCCATTGTGGCCGACATCATGCGCCGGCGCCAAAAGTAGAGGCCCGGCAGAATGAAGGCCACGCCAATGAAGCGCCCGATTTCGCGGTGGACCCATTCCCACCAGTAGATATCCTTGAACTCCTCAAGCGTCATGTTCGGCTTGAGCTTGAGGTATTCAGGGAACTGTTTGTAGTGGGCGAACGCCTTTTCCCAGTCGTCGGCCGAGGTCGGTGGCTTCGTGCCCTTGAAGAGCTGCCACTCGGTGATCGACAACCCCGACTCGGTCAGCCGCGTCAGCCCGCCGACGACCACGATGCCAAAGACGAGGGCAGCCAGAGCGAGCAGCCACCAGCCGACGGCGCGGGACGACGAGGGCGGTAGTGACGATGCGGGTGCTGATGGGCTTCCCGGCGCCGTCGAGCTCGGCGCCGCGGTGGGCGGCATGGACGGCGTGCCGGCCGCTGCAGGCGAGGACGACGGCGCGGTGACGAGGCCGCGAGCCTGCATGAGCGCCAGCACAGTATCGGTCGGCGCGCACGGCTTCCTTGGCGTGGCGGCGGCGCCGACAGGCGCTTGCGCGCGCGACGGCGTGGGCCATCGCTGAGCAGCAGCGGCGGCGGCCGACGGCCACGCCAGACCGCGCGTGGGCCGCACGAGAGCGCGGCGAGTGAGGATCGCGAGCGGCGAGCGCGCGAAGACGGCGCTGGCCGCAGCGGCGGACCACGGCGCGCGCGCGCCCTGGCGGCAGCAGAGCGCCAGCATGCCTTCAGTGGGATCCTGGGCGGATGAGCGAGCGAGCGGAGTTGCGGTGCGTGGCGGCGTCCTGGCGCGCGCACGAATCGAGGGACAACGAAGACCGGTGTCGCGTGGCGCATGGGGCGAGTTGCTGGAAAGCATATGCGATTGCGCCAGACATCGTCGTTCATGTGAGGATGGCCGATCGTGACGACATATATTGCCGGACCCCCGCGCTTTGTGATAGCGCGACTTAGCGGAGTCTACGCCCTGGACTGGGTGGCGACGACGATGGCGGCGCCTGCGGCGGTCGCCATAGGGGGCCGCCCGAGGGTTTGTTACGGTCAGTGGCGGCGTCAGGCGGCATCTCGCCCCTGTTGGGCGGCGCGCTTGTCTTTGTCGAAAGCCGGCTCGCACGCCGCTTTGGATGCCAACCCTCGCATTAGAACGCGTGCGCGCAGGTAGCGCGACCACGTGCCATACGAAGGTGTACAGCGATAGCATCTTCGTGCAGAGCCAATATCGATAACACATCATGTGAGGGCTCGTGGCCACCTTCGTCTAGACGTCTACAGAGACTGCAGTATCCATTCGCTCGACGGATATATCCCTCGGCATCTACGCTCCGCCGTCGCCACGTGCCTGAAACTACTTAACAGGACCACGCCATCGCGCATCGTGCTGAACACGCTTTTTTTCTTGGACGATACGGCGCCGCAATTGCTGCGGAACGACTCTTGGCCGGTGGTCACGCTTTTTGCCTTATTTTTTGGCACCGTCCTCTCCGTGGCCGTCGGACCCGACATCCGCTGACGCATCCGCATACCTGTGCGTGTGCGCGTGGTTTGCCTGTCGCTAAACAGCGGTTGCCGTATCGCGTTACGGATCACTCCTCTTCTGCCAGAACTGCCGCCGTTGGCTGATCTTCGCGCCACGAGCCGTCGACCTCTCGGCCGTCGCCTGCCGTCCACGTGGCTCAGCGCCCTCTCCGCGCTCTCTCGCGCTCTCATTCTCTCGAACACGCCGCGGCCCTTCCACGTGCCGGTCTAGCTGCCGCACGCGACTCGCAGCACCGGGTCGTTTCCGCTCATACGCGCACGCTCTGTTTGACGCCGTCGGTGCGGTGCGGGGCGATTCCGTCCTCTCGGGTCCCGTCATCCTAGCGGCCCCCCGTCGCGCCTGCCATCCCTCGTGTCCCGATTGTCGTCTTCATCACGCATCGTTATTGATTGATTGCCGCAATGAACACGGTGAGCAAGGACTTCGAGGTCACGGCCGCGCCGCAGGATGGCGTGAGTGACCTCGCGTTCTCGCCGGCGGCCGACTTCTTGTCGGCCTCGTGCTGGGACAACCAGACGCGGATCTGGGAAGTCCAGCCAAACGGCAACACGGTCCCCAAGATGGTGATTCCGCACGAGCAGCCTGCGCTGTGCACCACGTGGAGCAAGGACGGCATGAAGTGCTTCTCGGGCGGCGCCGACAAGGCGGGCCGCATGCTCGACCTCCAGACGGGCCAGGTCACCCAAATCGCGGGCCACGACGCCCCGATCAAGTGCATGCGCTGGATCGACAACGTCCAGAGCATCAGCAACATGCTCGTCACGGGGTCCTGGGACCGCACCATCCGGTTCTGGGATCTGCGCCAGTCGGTGCCCGCACATACCTACGCGCTGCCGGAGCGCTGCTACGCGATGGACCTGGCCGGCCCGCTGCTCGTGACGGCGACGGCGGAGCGCCACATCTCCATCTTTGACCTGCGCAACCCGACGCGTGAGTTCAAGCGCGTGCTGTCGCCGCTCAAGTTCCAGACGCGGAGCCTGGGCTGCTTCCCCGTGTCGCAGAACGGCTTTGCGATCGGCTCGATCGAGGGCCGCATCGGCATCCAGTATGTCGAGGAGAAGGACGCGCCCAACAACTTTTCGTTCCGGTGCCACCGCAAGGACCAGGACGTCTACTCGGTCAACGCGATCAGCTTCCACCCGTTGTTCGGCACGTTCTCAACGGCCGGCGCCGACGGCACGATCTCGTGGTGGGACAAGGACAGCAAGCAGCGCATCAAGGCCCTGACCGCGCCAAATAACATGCCGGTCACCGCCACCGCGTTCAACCGGAACGGCTCCATCTTTGCGTATGCCGCGTGCTACGACTGGAGCAAGGGCCACGAGCACTACACGAACCAGACCTGCAAGATCATGCTGCACCCCGTCAAAGAAGAAGACATCAAGCCGCGACCCAAGAAGCGTTAAGTCGACGCGAGGAATGCGTCTCCGCGTTTCTTTTCTCTTTTCTGTATTTAAATAACTTCCTCTTCTGCTTCCCACGACCTCGCCAAGCGCACGTCTGCGCCAGTGCGACGTCGGGCGCCTCCGCAGGATGTCGGCCTCTGGCGACATCTGGCACATGGGTGCCACGATCCGCCGTCCACGGGAAGCACAGGTGATGGCTCGTCGCAGTATGGCTTACTCACCCGGGAAGGACCTGCCTTGTCGCCAGCGCTGCCGTCGCGTCGCACGACGTGCTGCGGTGAAGAAAGCCGCCAAGACCGCTCCCAACCCCCTCTGCGGCCGCGGCGCCCCCATCCCGCGGCGCGCGCGGGGGTCATCGGCCTTCCAGGGCCGACAGGGGGCCGGCTGCCCGCCAGGCCGTCTGCCGCCGCCCGCCGCCGCCGCCGCCGCCCGCCGTGATCCGCCGCGGTGGTCATAACACCGCCGCTGTGCCGATCTTGGGGAGACGGACACCAGCGCCGCAAGCAGCCAAGGACGAGACGCCGGTGCGCGGGCCTTGACTGCGGCGGAGAGTGATGGCAATCGCCGACGAGCCGTGCGCCCTCCGTGGCAGGGATCGGCGTCGGGGATCGGCGTCGGGGATCGGCGGCTTCGATGAGGAGCAAGGATGGCGAACGACGGCGCCACGTGCGCCATGATGGCGGTCTCATGGCTCCTTGGCCGGCGCTCTGTATCGGTCGGATCCCTATCAGAGATCGCTCATGGCCAGAAGGAGATGTGTCACGCATCGTCGGTCTGGTACTTAGGAGGATTCCCCCGAGCTATCATCGACGACGCCCCCGCATGCTCGACGCCAACGTGGCCCGCCATTGCATGCGTGACTCCCTACGTCCCCTTGCTCTCGTGACGGCGCCCCGTGGGTCGCTGCAGTCCGTTGCCGCCGTGCGCTTGACGATTGCGTGGCACGCCTGCTGCCCCCCCTTGAACCCTGCTTCGCGACGGCCCGACCGGCGTCCCTCCCCCGCGCCGAATGGACGGCGCGCCATGGGACGGCGGCCGCGCGCCGCCTACCGGCCTGCCGCTGTCCCAGTCGCCTTCGGCCTCGGACCTCCGTCCCGCCTCGGAACGTGACCGCCGTGACTCTGACGCCGTCTCGGTCATCGACGACGCCCGCCTCGCTCAACTCGCCGCGCAGCGGTCCCTGGAGCAGGTTGCCGGGTCGAGCGAGCGGCTCGCCGCCCACGAAGGCTCGACCCACTCGCTGCACGCCGTGGCGGGGTCGGCCGCACGGCGGCCCCTCAGCGGCAGCGCGGACGCGGACCGCGGCGAGGTCACGACGGACCAGATCCTGCGGTCGATCGTCGACGACCATGCCGGCCATGCGCCGCGCGAGGGCACCGCCGCCGCTGGAGGCGGGGAGCCGGCGGTCTTTGACCCTGAGAATCCCGAGAACAGCCCCGACGACATCATGGACCTCGACACCCTGATGCCGGACGCCGGCGCGGTCGCGGCCGACCCGATGCTGATGCGGGTGTACAATGCGTACTCGTCGTTGCACCACTGGTACACAACGTCGCGGCAGAACGAGACTGCGCTCGTGAAGCGCTGTAAGGAGCTGCAGGAAGAAGTCGGCGGCACAAACGCCAAGGTGCAGGCCGCGCTCAAGCTCGCGCAGGCCGACCGCGGCACAATCATGTCGTTCAAAAAGGAAGTCCGCAAGGCCTGGAAGCTCGTGGAGTCTTCGGCCGAGAAGGAGTCGCGGCTGAAAGACCAGATCCAGGGCCTCAAGAACGAAACTGAGATCCTCAAGACGATCGCGGCCGAGAAGGGCGTGAACGACGCTGAGATTAAGAGCCGCATCACGCATGGCCGGAGCTACGCGTCGGCGATGCCCGACACGCTGATGAACCGCGGCAAGATCCTGGAAATGAATCTGGAGCAGGAGGTGCAGATAAAGACCTTGCAGGAGGAGAAAAACAACGCCCTGACCGAACAGGCGGTGCTGAAGCAACAGGTCAGCCTCAACCAGTCCCAGATCGAGTCGCTCGAGAATCGGCTGGAGGAGACATCGATGGCGCGCGACGCGATCGAGGAAGAGCTGACGCAACTGAAGGACCTGCTGTCGTCCAAGAAGTCCGAAGCCGACCGCGAGCTGCATGTGCGTGAGAAGCTCGACGCGCGCGTCCGCGCCCTCGAAGAGCAGCTCGCCCTGCGTGACCTCGAGGCGCAGACCAAGGCAAGCGAGCTCCAGGGCTACCGCGTGACGATCCAGACGCTGGAGACGCAGATGCGCGACGAGCGGCTCTCCGCAGAGAAAGCGACAAAGGACCGCGACGGTCTGCTGAGCCGCATGACGCGTCTGCAGGCCGAGTATGAAGAGCAGCTCGCGACGGCGACGCGGCTGTTTTCTGAGACGCAGGCGCGTGACGAGGAGCTGGCCGAGGCCCGCCGCCAGACCGCACAGGTGCACGACCAGCTCAAGCAAGTCCAGCGCGCCAAGGACGCGACGCAGAAGCAGTGCAAGCAGCTTGAAGACGCGCGCGCCGATCTCGAGCGGCAGCGCGACCTGCTGCGCGGCCAAATCCACGGCTTGCGCAAAACAGTCGAGGAGACTAAGCATACCCTCGACCAGACCGCGGCGAAAGCGGAGGCCTTGACGCGCGAACGCGAGGTCGCCCAAAAGAACCTCGCCCGGCAGCAGGCCGCGACGGCCAAGCAGATCGGGCTGACCAAGACCGGCGAGCACGACCGTCTGACCCTTGAGCACGAGATCAAGAGCTACAGGGACGAAGCCGTTAAGATGCGTCAACTCATCTTGACGCTCGAAACAGAGCGCGAGCGGTATACGGCGGAGATGTCCGCGCTCGAGCGCCAGATCGCTGAGCGCGACGAGGCGCTGAAGCGCCGCGACAACATGGATCTGGACTCGCGCAAGCGCATCCAGGAACTTGACAAGAAGCTCAAGGAGCAGCAGGCCATGTACGAAAGCGTGCGGGCCGACCGCAACATCTACTCGCGGAACCTGATCGAGCGGCAGGACGAAGTCATCGAAGTCCAACGCAAACTCAAGATTATGAGTCACCAGATCGAGCAGCTGAAGGAAGAAATCTTGATGAAGGAAGCGGCGCTCGTCAAGGAGCAGTTTGTGATCGGCAAGGTCGAAAAGGAGAAAGAGGGCCTCCACCTCCAGATCGGCAAACTCTCGAACCAGCTCCAGAAGGCGCACGTCACGATGGCCAACAGCGAGACCGAGCACGAGAAGCTGCGCACCGTCATCCAGGAGCAGGACCACCGCAGCAACCAGGAGCGCAAGAACTTTGAGACCATTGTGCACGAGCGCGACCTGCTGGGCACGCATCTCATTCACCGCAACGACGAAATTGCGCTGTTGCAAGAAAAGATCAAAATCCAGACCTCGACGCTGCAGAAGGGTGAAGTGCAGTACCGCGAGCGTCTCGAAGACATTCGCGTACTGCGGCTCGAGATCAAGCGACTCCGCCGCGAGCGCATGATCCTACAGACAGAAACGCACCACGTGGACCAGCTCCGCAGTATGGTCTTCCGTCTGCAGAAGGACCTGCTGAAAGAACGCACGCGCGTGCGTGTTTTGGAAGAAGAGCTCGAAAGCCCGATGAATATCCACCGCTGGCGCAAGCTCGCCGGCAGTGACCCGACGACGTTCGAGCTGCTCGCGAAAGTCCAGACTTTGCAAAAGCGACTCATCAGCAAGACAGAACAGCTGATTGAGAAGGAGCTCATGATTGCGCAGAAGGAGAAGCTCTACAACGAAATCAAGATCGTCCTGGCCCGCCAGCCAGGGCCCGAGGTGCTTGAAGAACTGGGGATCCTCAAGGACGCGGTGAAGCAAAAAATGCGCGAGTGCAAGAGCTTGGCCTCGGAGGTCAACATGTACCAGGCCCAGAGTCACGAGTATGCCTACACGACCGAGCGGCTGACCGCGGACTTGCAAGAGCTGAAGCGGCGCTACTATGACTTCCGCAAGAAGGTGCAGCAGAGCCCCGCGGCGCAGATGGCCCGCCAGTCCAAAGAATTCCAGCAGATCATGGCCCGGCCGCCCGTCACGCAGTATGCCGGCGGCGGCTTCGCCCTCAACCCGTCCCACAAGTCACCTGCGGCGGCGACAGCGGCAACACCGGCCGCCCAAGCGCATGCGCCCCGCGGGATGGCCGCGACCGCTTCGGCCTACGAAGACTCAGACGACCGACGCCACGGGCCGCATCACGATCACGACGCCGAGCCCGCGACGTCTCGGCCCGCGTCTGCCGCGCCGTCGGCGTCGGCCTCTCATCCGCCGTCGGCCTCGCCGTCGGCGTCCGAGTCCGCTGCCGCCGCGTCGCCGTCGTCGGGTCCGGCCTCGGCGGCCTCGCACCGCTCGAAACAGTATCACGCCGTCGGCTCGACGTCATCCACAGCGGCGGCGTCGTCGGCACATCCCGCGGACATCCCGCGATCGATGGCGCCGCCGGCGGCGGCGCATACCGGCCTGGACCAGATCAGCGAGGCCCAGGAGAGCATGTCGAGCACGCCTTTGCGCGGATTCTCTGCCGTTGGTCTGTAATGGCTGACGCTGCGGCTAACGAGACTGCCTGCAGCCTGAGCCCTAATGAATAGCCCTTCCCTTGTTCAGCAAGCAGACCATGAAGGATGCGTGTCATCAGACCCACGGGTTGAAGGCCAACTCGCCACGCTGCGAGATCAAGATTATCTTGGTCAGATCGGATGGCTAGGTGGGCGCATGCTGGTCATCGATGGCATGTTTCCGACTGGGGTATTTGTATCTCTGTAAAACAAACTTATTGGTCGAGCATGACCACGCAGCTGCCGTTATCCAGGGACCGGCGGCCCGCCTCGAGGATCGCCGTCACGACTTCGGTCGCGGCCACCGTTGCCAGCGTCCCGTCATAGCGCTGGATGGCGGCGCACCGCGCGGCCACGTGCTCTGCACGCATCGATCCGTGTGGCCCGTCGTGGCTCGCATTGACCGAGTGCGCCGCTTCGACAAACTTCTCGATCGACATGTGGCCATAGGTATGCTGCCCCACGTACTCACCGTGCTCGTTCGGCGTCGTGCGCAGGTACAGCGGGTTCACGTGGCGGAAGCCCAGCGCGGCATCGGTCATGGTGAACCCGCGGTGGGCTTGGTCCACGTGGACTTCGCCGCCGGCGCCCATGTAGTGGAAGCGCTGCTGGGAGTGGACTTCGCCGGCGGCGGCGACCCAGGACGCGGTGTAGTTGGCGATGGCGCGATGCCGTGGCGCCGTGAGCGTCTCCCACTGCACCAGTAGCGAGATCGTGTCCTCGGTGCCGGGGGCACACCCGATCTCGGGGGTTTCGGCGATGCCGGCGCCGGCCATCGCAACGACTGACAGCGGTCGTGCGCGGCCCTGCATGGCCCAGCAGTGAAAGTCGATGTGGTGAGAGTTTAGGTAGTAGCTAATGTCGCTCTGCGTGCCGGCCCAGTCGCGGAAGGCGTGGAGCTGGTACTGCGGCTGAGACATGTAGCTGTTGAACCAAGCCATGGGCCCGAGCGCCTCGCGGATGCGGTGGCGAGCGTCGGCGTAGATGGGATCGAACCGCTTGTGGAACTCGATGGCGACTAGGACGCCGGCGCGGGCGGCGGCCTCGACGAGTCGGCGGTGCTCATCGCGCGTCTTGACGGCCGGCTTGGCCAGCAGCACATGCATCCCGTGCTCAATCGCTGCCATCGCGATCGTGAAGTGCGTGTCATCCGGCGTAAAAATGATGGCCGTATCGCCCGGATTCATACTCTTGATCGCATCCTTGTCTACACAACGATCAGAACAGTTCAATAAGATTCAGAATTGTGAATCAATATCATGAGATGCACTTGGTTGATTTCATCGACCTATCAATCATGCATACACTTACAAGCTTCGGGATTGCGCGGACTGCCGTCTGGGGGGTAGATATCGACGGTAGTGTCCATCCCGCAGTATCGGTCAGCCAGCTGTTCTTTCATGTGCGCGCGAATCGCCGCATTCTTGGTCCCCGAGGTGCCTACCATCGCCAGGCGTCCCACTACGTGGCCGCGGCGGCGCATGTCGAACAGCACGAGGCCGACGACCCCCATCTTCTTGTCGCTCTTGCTGTCGGCCCGCACGTTCGGCATGTAGCCCGTCGTATACTCGCCGGTGCCGACCATCAGAACGCCCATCTTGAGCCCAGCTGAGGCCGGCGCGGGAGCGGCGCTGGTATCGGCCATCGTGATCGAGAGGCAGAGTTATCAGGGGCTCGTCACGTCTTGGCAATGGTTTGCTTGCCGACGGGTCTGAACGAATGCGGATGGATCGGGGCAAAGCCGGGCGGCCGATCCAGTATCAACAATCTCGGCGACGAGGGCGCACGTCACGAAACGTATTGTCTACGATCCTTCCTCAGACGCGTTTTGGTGCGCCAGCCATACTGCTGAACTCTCTTGAACATGCATGCTGTCGATCTGGAAGCGTACTTGGGCAGGTTGATACAGGCCTTGTATCCCGTGAGGGTCCTCATGTCTCGAACACCTGACCTGCCGAGCGTGGGTCGGCACGTCAGCTTTCGGCTTAGTTGTCGAAAAGAAGAAAAAAAGCTGCCCACGGCCGCAGGGCAGTGGGCAGCCACTCCCGCGTTCCATAAGCAGGAATGCAAGGAACGCACGTTCACTCATATCATCGACAGCGATGGCGTCCACTTCCGGCGCCAGTAGAAGGTGGCTGACGCCGTTCCAACCTTCACGGCCCAGCAACAGGGAACCACACGTTCACTCACACTGTGGACAACAATGGTTGCAGCATGTGCGTGCACTTCGAACTCAAGGTGGCCGACAAGATGCCTACTCGATACTGCCCCCGAAGCAGAGAATTCCTTGGTAGATAGCTTGGATGAGCACCATATATGCTTAGAAAGACCCGGGCAGAAACAACATCTTCCTGGTCATGACAACCAGGTCATCAGCTGGAAGCTGATGCTGAAGCTGAGCTGGAAGCTGAGCCGAATGCAGTATTATGTGAAAGCCGGCATGAAAGCCGCCCTAAAGCTGTCAGAGACGCGATTTCATGGAGCCGGAGCCGGAGGTCATCTTCAACGGCCTGTTGTGGTGTGACATCACTAATGGCAAATCCGTGAACCGCGACCGCAATGCCGCTTTCAGCATTCAAGGCTGCCCGGCCTCGCTGGTTAGACCTGCGGCGGTGTGCTGCATCCCCGAGCAAACTACTCATTGCAGCCCGTGGTCGGCAACCTTATCCGGCGACAAATGGAATGCGATCTGCGGCCTTAGGGACACCCAAGGAGGGCATGTTGATCGTGTTCAATTATTCCTGGACATTTACATCTGTAAAACAAATATAGGCATCTCTATCAATCATCGTGCCGTCTACCCACGGTGGATGTCGCGACCGAAACGCTCGAGACTCGCGCCGCTCCACTGCCATCCGACCTGCATTGAGCTCGTCGGCGGGATCGTATAGACTTCCTGCGGCGAGCGCCGTTTGGACGACCCGACCGCCATCGATGGCGACGGTGATGGCGACGACATCGACGGCGGCGGCATCGACGCGGCTGCGTGGGACGGCCGCGACGTGTCGATCGAGAGCGGGGGCGGCGCCGTCGCGGCCGCCAAGATCGCCGCGGCAGCGTCTGACGACCGCGGCACGTGAGCCGCGGCCATGGCATGGGTGGCCACATATGACGCCGTGGCCGCCGTCGCCTGGCGCGAGGAGCCGCTGGCCGAGCCGCGAGGGGCCGCGGCGCTCGATGGCCGCGACGAGAGCGGCGACACGTGGCCCGGCGGCGGTGCTGTGGTTAGCGACGCCGCGGGCAGCGACGCCGCGGCGAGGACGAGCGGGCGCGACAGCCGGGACCGGCCGGAGGGGTCCTGCCGTATCGGCACCCGCAGCAGCGACGGCCGGGGAGCCCGTGCGCCAGCACAGGGCTGAGCCTCGCCCCGCATGCCGGGCCGGCTGGCTCCGTCCTGGTGGGGCGATGACGCGGCCGAGGATCGTCGCGCCGCCGCCGCCAGGGACGACGTCGCCGTCGCCGTCGCCGTCGGTGACGGCGCCATGGCTGTGGTCGCCTGAGTCATGGGCGACCAGGCCGCCTTTGTGCGCGACCTCGGGACGCCCGCTGGTGGCGAGACGTCCGATGGGCCGGCGGCGTGAGGGCTCTCGGGCGACGCGAGCAGTGTGGAGGCCGGCACGCGCGTCGTGGTAGGCAGGCTGGTGACGGTCGGACTCGTCAGATACGTGGCATCCGGATACGTCGCCACATTAAAGAAGGACCACTGCGTCGCATGCGCCTGCTTGGCGTCACGGCCACCAGCACCGTATGACGACGCTGCGGCAGAAGCTCTGGTGGCGGCGGCGGCATGAGAACGGGCGCTCGGTGACGGCGCGGCCGCGGCAGTTGGCGACTTGGCAGGTCCGGCATGCAGTCGGGGATCCAGCAGGGCACCCCATCGCTCGTGGTAGGTGAGCTGCAGACGGATCTCGGTGTGAATCCGCTCACACATGATCGTGCGGTTGCGCTGCTCGCGCAGCTGCCGCGCGAAGGCCGCATCGCCGGCCTGGCTGACGCTCGACCGTCCGCGATTTGGCATGATGAACCAATCGATGAAAGAGAATGTAGAGGCACGCGATGGACGGCAGCGATGGCGACAGCCGCGTGGCGAAGCGAGCAGTGAACGAGACGCGCAGATCTCAGCAGGTGCCAGTGGCGGATTCGGAGTAAAAGCGATTGTGATGTCGTCTACGCGATCAAGACCATGGGAAGGTTTTCTATGAGGTCGCCGTTTCTATGGAAAGGCAATGCATTGCAAGTGCGGTCATCTTACACCGTATTCCCAGGCCGTAGCACGAGATCCTTCATGGCCCCGTCTAAGAGAGCCATGGCAACGCTGGCCAACGAAGTATTCGTTAATCAAGATATCGTGCATGCCACCCTTTGGTCTTCATCAGAGAGCGCATTACAGAACCGGGCGCCGTCTGTTATGGGCTCTGCCAGCACCACGAGAATCCGATGAGCAAGTTGCTAAACTGACAGCCCCCCTACTGCTCTGCCGCGCGCCTCTAGCCGTCGGGAGATCTTGCCGTGAGTCGTGGACTGTGCGAGTCCGAGAGTCGCGTGTCGGCGAGCGGCATTCCGATAGTCCAACGCGTCGCTGGCGGTGCTCAGGCCGTCGTGTCACCTTTAACTCCGCTCAGAACCCGCGACGATGGCAGATCGACGGCGGGGGCTCGCTTGCCCGCCCTCTGCCGATCCCTCATGAGGGCGGCGGTGAACGCGCCGCCGTATTTTTGTTTAGCGCGGTCATATAAGCCCTTCCTGGCACCTCCCGATATGCGCCATGCCCTCCGTGGTGCCCACCAGGGGTCCCCCACCGAGGCAATAGGCAGTTTGGTTCAGTGGCGGATGAGCTTGCCAACCTTGGGTCGCAACCTGGTTTGTTCCGGGTTGCGGCACAGCGCTATCAGTCTGACGGGCAAGGCCAGACGGCGTCGGATGTTCAACGCGGCATTGAGATCGCGGTTCACAAACTTGCGATGTGTGGCTTTATACCACAGCAACCCTCGGACCACGGTCCCCTGGCGCCGGCGTTGCCCGGGTTTCAGGATCACATGCATCTGGGCATACACCCGGGTCGTGCGGACCGGGTCGACCGGCATCAGCGTGGTCAGGTGGGCACCCGCCCCGGACGCGCGAGAGATCGGCACGGTCGCCGGGTCCCGCTGTTTCACCTTGTCATAATCTCATCCGTCTCGGCGTGCACCTAGGTCGTCCGGAACTCGTCAACCCGGATGGTGAGGAACCGCTGGGCGCACGCCTGGTACGCGCGAGCGGTTGGAACAGAGATCTCGCCCTTGCCGCCGGGGGCAAACTTGGCCGCGCCATAGGCGATCACCACTTCACCGACGACGGGCGCCACCTCCGTGGCCGCCTCCTTGGCGACGCGGTTCATGAACTTGGCAAACACGCGCTTCTTGCCGCTATACAACCCTAGGCGCTGGCGCGCCTAGCACGGCTTCAGGAACTCGGCCCACAGCGGCTCGTACGTGGCGAGATACACTTCCAGGAAGCGGCGGTGCGCGTCGAGCGCTGTGCCCCTGGAGCTCACCTTCGACAGCCGCAGCAGCGGATCTTTCAAATGGCGCTGCCAAATCTATGACTGCTTTCGGGTCAGCTTCTAGCTGCCGACCAGGCCTTTGGATCCCACCATGGCCATAAAGATGTTGGTGCGGCCCCGGTCGTTTCCGATGATGCATTCCTGATCCAGGCTCTCTGCCGAGGGTTTCTCGGCCTGATAGGGGCTGCCTGCCGAGGGGTGCTCAGTCTGGCTGAGGCTGCTATCAACGGATTCTTGGCCCCGGGGGTAGCCGTGACAATCGGCACGGCGTCGGACACCTACCTCTGACGCTTGAAGTGGATGCACTTACTGGCCCCTTCACTGTCGATGGTGTGAGTAAACTCGTGGTCCCCACCTTCTAGCTTGCGGAACGCCAGGGGGTTCGCTTACTGCTCTGGCGTGGCCATGGCCTTAAAGGCCGCCCAGTCGCAGGCCACCCGCTCGAGTTCCTTCAGCTGGTCATGGAGCACGGAGGCATCGATCGTGATAAAGTGGGCGCCCCTCTGGCCCACCGACCCGACGGCCGGCAGCTCAGCGGCCCCCAGGAGTCACCAAACGAGAAACTCGTGGCGCACGAGGCCGGGCAAGGTGACCTTGCCTTTCAGCCAGTGAGGTGAAGCTGTGTAAATGAAGCCGTCGCCAAGGTGATGCTGCGTGGCCCATCTGGCGGCCAGCAGCGGATAGTCCCGATAATAGTCGCCCACGCCGAGCTTGGCGATGCCTGCGACGCGCAGCATGAGCTGATAATAGAAAGTCGCGCATGTCAGGTGAGGCAGCGGCGCATCCATGACGTCCTCGACGCCGTCGAAGCATCGCTTGAGCATGCCGGACAGCACGATGCTGGCAGTGTGGTAGCGCTAAGAGAAGGCCTCCACAAGCGCGGATGGCGTCTCGAACTAGCAGTTCGTCGTCGTCATGAGAATATTTCAGCAGCGCAGCCTTGACCACTGTCTCCGTTTCGTCCTGGCGCTCCTTCAACTTCTCGGCGTGGTTGGGTCGACGACGCTTTGCGGAGACGCTGACGACGCTGGTGCTCTTAAGAGATTGCTATAGCACGATTCCATTTCACGCGGCGGTCTCGCAGCTGTCGGTGATCTCACCGGCGGTGGCTGCACGGGTGAACGGTGGCTCAGGAACGTGCATGAACTCCTCCAACTGCCGCCATCACAAGCGCCTTGGGGCGACGCCTTCCTCGATGCTGTCTCATTCGTCGTCGTCTGTGGTCATCGCCGCCGCCGTCCCAAGCAGCGGCTCATACTGCGGCCCGACGCCCTCATGGCAGCCAACTATGTCTTTCGAGGTACTCGGCAGCGGCATAAGCCGAGGGTGATAAGCCTCCAGCGAAAATCCTTCAGCGAGTAGCCGATAGACAAATGTTCTCGGCTTTCACGGCGACTTGGTCGTGCTCGTCGTCGCACAACGGTCAAAAACGGATTGTCGCTATCGACTTATCGCACTGGGAGTAACGCCATCGCCTTTCCATCGCGCGTTGACGAGCCGTGATGCAGGCACCGTGAAGGCCACGGGGGGTGAACCAGCTGCTGACGCGGACCAGTGGTCGTCCGGGCCCCGCTGCCCGCGCTGATGTCAGGTCGGCGGCTTGACATGACCGGGGGCGCATGAGAGGTAACTTAGTTGTCACTGCACGGCGCGGTGGCCGCGGGAATCAAACCATCTGGCAGTTAGGGGAAGGGTGGGCAGGGGCCTTCGTTCCCTGCATGCATGCGGCCAAGGTCCGGCTCAGGCTGGACCCTCCGCGCCCGGGGTTAGCTCGCCGAACAACACCTGCTTCGACATTCCTACTGTCTTGGCGCCCGGCTTCTTAGTCTTGGCGTGGCTTGAAAGCTTTCCTCGTCGCATGCGCCTGATTCCAAAGGAAAAAAAAACAGACCTGGGAGGGGCTGGCTGCGGGGGTATGGAACGAGCCACCGAACACGCGCTTGGCCACCATCCTAAATCCTGCAACGCGGGATCGGGTCTCGCGGTCTTTGGGCCATCACGGGCCATGAGGCCGCGATTGAAGACATCACGGCACGGCAGCGACATAGGCGGCGCATCATCGCCGGGTCCGCTCCCGTAGAATGCATGAGGGGTCCCGGCAGATGCCGCCGCGGCGAGAGCATCAACCACGAGGTCGACATCACCGTTGATATCGACATAAGCATGGTTTCGACATGACGCTCGAGACCGACATGAATAACGACATTGACATGAATACCACACATGGTGAGTCGCATCATGTCGTATATTGCAACGAGAACGATAGAAGTGGCCGTGCGTTCGACCCGACAAGACCATTCCGCGAGCCCGTTCAATTCACACCGTCGAAGCGTCGTCTTGAGCCCGCATCGTCTCACAGTTGTCCCGCCTGCACGTCGACATTCTTGCAACGTCTCAGCAACGACTCGAGCTGCCCGCGACCGGTCCACATCCTGCCCACGACGTCCGCGATACACGACTCCTCGTCTCGCCCTTCCCGACCCACGCGGGCACGCGACGCGTGAAGCGACGCCATGCTTCATCCACAGCAGCACTCGCGGGGTCTCGGCTCGATGTCGCGCACGCTCCTTGCCGGCCTGGGGGTGGTCTTGCTCCCGACCAGCGGCTTGGCGGGTGCAGGACCCGTCGCGCCCGCCACGCTGCCGCGATTGCTGCCGCGCGGCCAACCCTCTAGTGACGCCGCGGTGGATCGCGTCGCGTGGATCGTGGAATCTGGTTACGTGAGAGGATCTGACGACTTCCTTCTCGCGGATGCACCGACCGACTATGTGCGTCCTAAAATCGTAAAAGTATCCTCGCCCGACCCTGAGCAGGTCAAGGTCGTCGTGACGAACGACCCTCCGTCAGGCAACGGCATGCAGGCCGGAGGTCTACTCTTGGAGCATTTTCTCGACGAGAAGGGTCGTGAGATTATCTTCGGAACGGACGACGTGGACGTGATGTTTGATGCCTTAAATGATTGGGTTTGGTGGACGCTCCACCAAATCTGGCGGCTTGTTCCCGATGGATCTCTGAAGGGGCTAAGGCCCCTTAAAGTACAGCAGCATCTTGACTTTGTGGTAAGCATCCAGTATGCGCTTTATCAGTTATGCGAGGCCGATAAGGCAGTCAAGCAAATCTCGAGCACCCCGGGAAGTCTAACGAACTACTACCTGCATAGGGAGTTCGTCAAAAAACAGGGACATATGTATAGCCAGTATCTTGACCTGGTTGACATCACCAACCTCAACACAGCAGGTATTCTCCACCGCTTGGTTGCTAATCGCCCCGGCTTGGAATGGCTGCAAGACGACCTGGTACAACGCGACGTCACTGGGCCCCACCGGTCGCCAAAGGAGCTCGGCAGACGACTCGAGTTTCAAAAACAAATTCTATTCAACAGTATTGTGAGCAATGAACTTAGCGGTTATCTTCACAAACTGTCTTCCAATCCCCCTCAAGGTGGGCATGGCGAGGTGCACGCTAAGCCCAGGCCCGCCTTGCCAACGAACATCCAATGTCTGGTGACGCTTCGTATGCTCGATGTCATGGGTCGTCCCAACTTCAAACAGGCTCTCGAGGACTACGAGGTCCGGCACGGCGTGCTCAACGGCGGAGTCTTGGTGCCCTTAGGCGTTGTCGACCAAATCGCTTCCCCAGACTCCCGATCCGTCATCGCCGAAGGCGGTACGGCAAAAATCCCTCTGCCGAAGGAGATTCTCGCTGGGCTTGACGAGCTGTGGCTCACCGGGTTGGAGCAGCTGGTTGGCAAAGTGCCTTGGGCAGACTCTTCGGGGCCCGACCCGACGCGCTCTGCACCGGGCCTGGGGCAGAGTATCCAGCCTCGCGTCGTCGGGCAAGGAAATATACAAGCCTCCGAAGAGCTGCCGCTCTCCTCTAGGCTCAAAGGGAAAGGCTTAAAGGGTAAGATAGATCACTTGCTCGAAGTTACGAAAGGCTCCCTCAAGAATGGCAAATGATCTATTCTGAATATTTACACAATCGTTAACTCTTTTTTAAGGACACGTCACTGTCATCATTGGACTATCTCTTTATTTCAAGGTGGGAGGACTCGAACCTACTTCAGGCGCATGTGTGTCGATCTTGGGGAGATAGAAAAAGGAATGCCAACCACCCCCATAAGCATGACATCTCACGATGCATCTGAAGATCCGTATGAAGAGTGCTGCATGTCATCTTTTGTACCCCTATCATCAGAAAGGCTCCGTGGCAGATCAGACTTGGGTCAAACTGAGGTCGATCTTGGTCGTGTACGATAGCTCATTTCATGAAAGGGTGTGGCCTATGGGCTTGGAGCGTGGCCTGCCCCACCGTGTGTTGGAAGCCCGATACGGTCTGTGGCGTTAGCGGCCCCCTGCCATCAGGGTGCTGCGAGGCCTCGCCACGCCACAGGAAGGCAGCGCTTGATCGCCTTTTCTTGGCGAACGACGACTCCGACGAGCACATCGCGCTCGTCATGAAGAGCCACGCGAGATGCATGAAGACCACGTGCATTGACAGGCCCACGTGGCCAATGATACCCGCTTGTCGGAGATGGCCTGACACTCGCGTTGCCGTCGGTATTGTTGGTGGTCGGCCTCTCGCACCCTCTGCGCCATCCTCCGCTCCTCACACCCGGCAGTGTCCATCCTGATACCATCGTGAGAGCGGTCAGGCCGCCGTTGCCGCCGCTGCCGTCGCGGTCGCCGTCGCAGGACGACCGCGGCGCCCCTGCTCACTGATCCATCGGCCGGTGCCTCTCTCAGCGCGATGGCGCCACGGCCCGGGGCGCCGCGGACGCCGCATGCCGCGCCCGCCACTCGCCCCCTCGCATCTATGGACGCTGCGCAGAGTGTCGACGACGACGACGATGACGACGCCGTCGTGCTGGTGTCGACCAAGGCCGCGCCGGTCGATACCGACGACTCCGACGGAACGGAAATCGTCGGCAGTGACGCGAGCGACTTCTCGTCCTCGACCGAAGAAGTCATGATCAATGACCTCGCGGACGGGCAGCTCGACGCGTTCATCGGCGGTGGCGGCGTCGGCGGAAGTAGCGGCGTCAGCCGCCTCTTCGCGGATGACGGCGCCGCCGGCGCTCGGTATGGCGAACCCCCGGGCGGCGCTGCGGCGATCGCCTTGCCGCCGCCGCCTGCTTGGAAGACCCGGCCTGGCCGGGCGGCGTCGCCCCCGCCGGTGATCCCGGCATTCCTGCCGCGGGCGCCTGGCCGTCGCTCGTCGCCGCCCCCGAAGCTGTCCCGCCGCGGCCCGCCCGTCCGCCTAACGGCGCCGTCCGACCGCACCCCCTCGACCGCTTCCATCAGCGGCTCCGACGGCGTCGACGCCACGAGCCCGCTGGATGCCACGGACGCGACAGACGGCGGGATCGATGCGACGGTCCACGAGGTCTCGGACGAAGACGACGATCCGATCAGCGCGCCGATGCCCGCGCTCACGCTCTCGCATCCGACGACGCCCGACCTCGCGGCCCTCCCAGCTGCGCGCTCGCGGCCCCCGTCCCCTTCGGCGCGAGCCGCCTCGCCCTCACCGTCATTCGTGGCGTCGTCGCCGCCGCCGGGGCCCGTCGTGGACCCATCGGTGTTTGACGACGGCCCTGGCGTGGATGAGGGCGACGACAGCGGGCCGGATCCGCTCGTTGTCGGCAAGAAGTCGGGGACCTTGCCCGTCCCCGCGCTACCCACGACGCCGAGCGCGCGTGGAGGGCGTGGACGTGGGCGTGGGCGCGGGCGCGGCAGCCGCGGTGGCCGCGGGAGTCGCGGCGGGCGAGGTGGACGCGGCGGGCGAGGCGGACGAGGCGGCGGCAGTCGCGGCGGCGAAGTGGCTCCGGCCGACCTGCTCCCTGAAGCGGTGATGCAAATGCCGCCGCGCCGCGCTGTCTCGCCGATGCAGGCGGCCGCCTCGGCACGCTCGGTGCGGTCGGTGGGCACCCGCCACTCGAACCCCATCCAGCAGCCACCCAAGCCGTCCGAAAAGTATGGCATGATGGAGCGCGAGCTCCTCGGCGGCGTCCACCGGTGGGCGAACTACGCTGGCGACCCGGCGGGCCAGGCGCAGTTCCGCGCCGCGCTGTCGCCGCTGTTCGCGCTGCCGCACTGCCCGCCCGTGGTGGTGCTGCCCGAGGTCGACTATCCCTCCAAGATGCCCGACCGCGCCACGCTGCTTCGCAATATGACGCAGCGGCGCGCGGCTGCGGTGGCGTCCGCGGCCAAGGAGCGCGCGATGGCACGGACCGCGCGATCGGAAAATCCCGAAGCCACGGAGCCCCGCGGGGGCAAGCGCCGCCAAGGCACGCTCCGCGACCTCTTCTTGAAGCCGGCATCATCGCGGCTCTCGTTGTCGGCCACGCCTTCTTTAGTGGCGAGCGACGGCGACGACGATGACGGTGCGGTCAGCAGCGTGACGGCGTCGCCGATGCCGCGCGGGGCCGGCGGCTACCCGGCCCACGACCACGACCACCACCCGGTCCCGACAACGACGACCGAGTTCTCGCTGGCACTCGTGCCCCCGGCAGACTCGGGGTTCCTGCGGGATCCTTACCCGTCCGTCCTGCCGGCGCCGACGCTTCTGGCGGCGGGCGGCGCTCTTGATACCACGATCGCCGACAAGTACTTGGACTTGCGGCTTCCGGGCAAGCCGCCGCCGCTGAAGCGGGTGTTCCTGCTCGGCAAACGCGCTAAGCCGCCCGGCCCCACGATCCGGACGCCGTCGGCGGCGGTCGCCAAGACCCACACGTGGCCGTGGCGCTGGCACGCCGGATTCCGCGTCGGGGATGTCGTCTGGACGGCGCTCGCCCACCCGCTCGGCGCGGCGTCCCGCACGCTGTCGCGCGACGCGGGCCCGCTCGGGCGATCCTGGGACGATACGCCGCTGGACACGGCGACGCGGACCCATCGCCCGCACGATCTGCTCTGGCCGGTGCGGATCGTGCGCTGCTGGGTCGAGTCGGGCCCCAGTCACGCGTACCCGCAGTATGGCTGCAGCACCGCGTATCTCGGTGGCCTGCGGCCGCAGGCGGGCCACCCGCTGACGACGATTCCGGGCGAGATGCCAGACGTCTGGACGCTGCTGCGGGACCCGGTGTTCCAGCGGTTGGCGTGGGCCGAGGACGCCGGTACCGCCGCCCATGCCGCCCATGCTGAGCGGTTCAGCACGAACGCCGTGTTTAACCGGACGGTGGCGGAGCACCTGCGCGTGCCGCCCACGGCGTCGGTGCCGGGCTCCTTCCACTACATTGTGCAGCCGCTTGGCATCGCGCCCGACTCCGACGACGCTGCGCTCGATGATCTCTACTACTACCGGCCGCAAGAAGCGCTGATCCCGATGGCACGGATCGTCGACAGCGCGTGCCCCGCGGTCGACGACGCCGTCCATCGCACGGCGATCATGCGGGCCTTCCTACAGCACACGTGGGGCGTCGACCCCGCCCTCCAGGACGGCGAGCCCATCCGCTGGGTCCAGTTCGGGCCGGAGCGCATCGTCGTCGGCGACCTGATCCGCGTCATGATCGGGGCGCAGTCGCATATCATGGAAGTCGCGTACATCCGGTATGTACCGCTGATGCCGCTCGCCGGCGCCCTCGATCCAGTGCTGTACGAGACGCGTACGGGCACCGCCAATGCGAGTGTCGCCAAGATCCGCCAGCATACCTCAACCCATGAGTACCTGCTGGTGACGGGCCCGCTTGTTGCGCCCGTTGACGGGTCTGCGGGCGACGGCGACGGTGACGGCGTCGTCAACGCCACGCAATGGTGCTACACGGGCGAGGTGCATACCGTCGACATCACGCGCCACGTGCACGGACGATACTACCCGCTGTACCCGCAGCTGAGCCAACGACTGCCGGTCTCGTTCCGCCGCTCGCTCGACACCAACAAGGATGTCTTCCCCCGCCCACGGCCGCCCGTCACGCTCTTCCCCGGCGCGACGACCCCGCCGACCTACTGGGTGTAGATTGGAATCGATCCCGCGATCCCCTCGACTTCGGATGGGCGGTCCTCTGGTGGTGGAGACGACGCAACGTCTATACGTTGGATGATGGACCATGGCTCGTGTGTGTACAACCACATCGTGGCTCGTGGCTCGTGGCTCGTGGCTCGGCATCGGGGTGAGTCTGACCGTGGTTCATCGCCTGACGTCTCGCCCGCGAGAGGCGGAGAACGGGACGGTGGGCGTGGGTTGACCACGACACGCGGGCGGGGCGGCCGACGGAGCGTCGCGTGGCTTAGCACCGGAGAAGGGTGCGGCTCCAGATGTCGCCGCGCGACGGCCGATCGCGGCCAGCGGCAGGACGCGCGGCCCAGGCTCCTGCGAGGACACTAGAGAACCGCGGACCCCAATATCATTTCCATCGCCGCGGCCAACGCGTCGTCTCCCGCGCGTCAGCCGAGTCGTGGTGAGTCATACCATCCTCGCCTCCCGCTCTCGTATCTAATCGCATGATCCCATCAATATCACCATATTACACGGTCACACCATCACTATTGCGCACCGCCGATCGCTGCCCTACACGTGCGAATCCGCTGGCCTTGCCACGCTCCACGTGTCTGCTCTGCCGGGTGCCTCGTGCCTGCCCTCCCGCATGGCCGTCTGACGTCCGACCCCGCCGCCTCGCCCCGCCTGGGTCCACGCCGCGGCGTCCATCGCAGGCGCTTCGCGGCCTCGCGCTCGAATCGCCGCAATGGCGGGAAGCCCTCCGGCGTCCGCGGCGTCCTCGCCGCACGCGACGTCGCCGTCGCCCTCAGGGTCCACGCTGCCGTCGGCCGCGCCGCCGTCGGCGGGTCTGCCGCGGCCGGACGGGACGGCGCCGCCCCAGGAGGGCGGCGAGACGGCGCTCCTGCACGACGGCGGCCCCGTGCGCCGTTGGAAAGCCGCCGCGACGGATCTGCCGCCGCGGGTTGAAGCGCGGCTCGCGCTGGCGGCGCCGCGGCTGCCACGGCTGGCGCGGCGCGTGGCTGACCTCGTCGCCGGCCGCCGGCTCGCCGCCGACGTGCCGCGACGCTATGTCGACGCGTGCATGCAACTCGGCGCGAACACGCTCGGCGCCGCGTCGCCCGACAAGCGGCGGTTCGCCGTCTGGCTGCCCAACGGCGTGCTGGAGCTGATGGGCGCGCAGCTGCGGTGGCCATCGTATGCGCAGCTCGCGCTCGGCGAGGCCGCCGCCGTCGCGCCGGCGCTGCGGCGGATGCAGTGGTCGCCCGACAGCCGCTTTCTCGCCCTGGCCGACGCGCTGGGCACCGTCTCCGTGCTGAGCCATCACGGCGCGCTGGTCGTCCAGATCCCCGCGCGGCCGGCGTTGCGGCGGTGGCTCAACCCGCTGCTGCGGCCCGTCTCGGCGCTCGTCTGGCCGCCACCCGCGTGCCATCTCGGTCACAGCGAGGCCCACGCCGCCGCAGCGCTGACGTCGGCGGCGTCCGGGAGCGCCGCGGCCGAGAGTACGGGCGGGCGCGTATTCTCGTTCGCGGGGAAACTGTATACCCACGAATGTCTCGTCGTGATGGCCGACGGCGCCGTCGTCGCCGCGCTGCTCAACCACACTACGCTGACCCTGTTTGAGCGGACGTCGTCGGCCGTGCCGGCGCCTGTGGTGCTGTCCAGAGACGCCGGCGTGCCGGGACAAGCCATCTGGATGCATGAGCGGCGGCTCGGGCCTTCGGGGATCCTGGACGCCGTGCTGCTTCCGAGCACGGCCGAGACGACGGAGCTCGCGCTGTCGGTGCCGTACCTGGACACCACCCAGCCGCACGATGCCGCGCCGTGTCCACATGCGGCGACGCCGGCCATCACATGCCCGCCCCTGGGCCATCTCGTGCGCTTCAGGCTCGTGGCGACCGCGTCGTGGTACGAACCTGTCACCGACGACGACGACGCCGCGCGCGTGCTGCATGCCCTGCCAGATGCCATGGAGCATCCGGCGCCGCCATCACCGGCCGCCGCGTCGCCGTCGGGACTCACCGAAGCCGAACGGAAGCGGAGCTACGCGTCCGTGCGGCTCTCGCCGGACCACGACCTCGTCGCGGCCCTCAACTTTGACCAGGAAATCGTGGTTCAAGCGCTCGATCGCGCGCATCCCGCCATGTGGATGGTCGACCGCGATCGCCTCGGCGCACTGCTTGGTCTCGCGACACCGCTGCCGCTGGTCCAGTTCAGCTGGTGGTCGTCCCGCGTCGTCGCGGCGCTGACGGCCGCCGGCAGTTGGGTGCTGCTGCGGCTCGGGCCGCAGGGCGCCATCGCCTGCGAGAGGCTCCATCCGCTGCGCGACGCCGTGGCGCCGCCGTACGAGAGGCTCGACGTGATTCCCAACAGCACGTTCGTCCTGACGAGCCTGACCGCGGCTGCGGCCGCCACCGCGCCCGAGCTCGTCGCCAGCGCGGGCGCGCGCCCGGGCGCCGTGGTCCCTGCCCGCGGCCTCGGGGCGACGCTGGCCGGGCTGGCGGCGTCCTTGCGCCCGGCGATGGCCGCGTGGGGCCGCGGCAACGCCGGCCCGGCGCCCCTTGTGGACCTCGCGCAGCCGCCGTCGTTGTGGCGCCCGCGGCCGATGCGGCTGCTGGAGGTCACGCTGCACGCGTTCGAGGCGCTGAGCCCCGCGATGGCGCTGCAGATCCAGATCCACGACGGGCAGTATGATGTCGCCATGGCGCTCTGCGAGACATACGGGCTCGACACGGACGTCGTGTACCAGCACCTTTGGAACACTCGCCGCGAGATTAACGCCGAGACGCTCGCGCTGCTCGACAAGATCAAGAACACCCGATGGGTCTACCACGCGCTGCTGACCAAGGTAGCGGACGACGCGCACCAGCAGGTCGAGATGATCCGGTATGGCCTGGCGCTCTCGCGGGGCGTCACGCTGGCGTCGGTCGAAGCGGCCGTGTCGCGCGTGCTGGACGGCGACAGCAAGAGCCCGCGGTCGCCACCGAACAGCGGCAAGCAGAGCGACGCCGACGACGAGGCCGTCTTGGAGATCACGGTGCTGCGCCGCGAGCTGCTGACGCTGCAGGACCGGCTTGAGACGCACGAAGCCATCTATGCTGGCGCGTTTCTGGAGCGCGGGCCCGACGCGTGGCGCGCGCACTTCGAGGTCTTCCGGTACCAATCGCTCATCAAGAAATCCTTCGAGTATGCGGCGCGCGAGAACTTCCGTGCCCTCGAAATCGTCATGACGCGGCATGCGGAGGTGCTGCCGTACCGGTTTGCCATCCTTGAATCCATCCCCGAGAGCAGCCCGATCGACAACTACGAAGGCCTGCTGCCGCGGCTCCTCGGCGACCGCGAGCGGCCTTTCTTGAACATACCGTGGCGCCGCAAGGATTGGTCCGATGACGATCTCGTGACCGAGCTGCTGCATTGTCTCGAGACGGAGGCTTCGGGCGCAGACCCCGTGAGGCGGCCCGATACGACGCCGCCCGACGGGATCCAGCCGACGCCGGAGCTTGCGGACGCCGAGGCCCTCGCCGCGTGGTACATGGCGCGGGCCGCGGCCATCGAGTCGGCGGCGGGCCAGGTCCGCATCGCGCTCAAGCTACTCGAATTCGCCCAAGACCACGGCATCGTCGTCCCGCCCGACCACGTGGCGCAGTACCGCCTGCTGGCGCACCTCGTGTATGCGCCCCTGAGCCACGACCATCCGCTCGTCGACCTCACGATGGCGGCGCTGCAGGCGATGCCGGACGGCGAGAAGTTGATGCAGGCCGTGCTTTGCACCGACGACCCCGAAGCCGCGTTCCGCGCGTTTGCCCTGCCGCCGACGGGCCTGCCGCTCGGCGCCGCGGGGCTCGTGGCGTTCTTTACCCAGCTCGGTAACACGCGACCCCACGTGTGTTTCCAGCTCCTGCCGCTCATCACCGACGCCGAGCAGCGCGCCGACATCGTGCTTGCAATGCTGCAGGGCTCGACCTCCGTGAACGTCGCGTTTTTGTGGCAGCTCTACGGCCTGCTGAATGAGGCCTACCACCATACCGAGGCCCTGCAGACCGCCCTGCAAGGCATCCGCATCCTCGACGTCCTCGCCAAGTATGCGCCCCGCGACGTGAGTATGGCGACGCTGCCGGCGTTGCTCGCGGATCCTGCGAAGCAGGTTCATCTCATCCAAAGCGCGATGCTGACGCATTCGCGAGTCTCCGTGCTTCAGATCCAGAGCGATGTCCAGGAGCTCCAAGCGCTGGGGTTCGGGCAGAGCGCTTCGGTGCAGGCCGACGTGAGCCGCCGCGTGCTCGCGGCGGCGTGCCGTCAGCAGGACTGGGCGGCCATCGAGCGCCTCACGCAGCTGCGCCACCTCGCACGCCGCGACATCGATGCCGTGATGGTCGAGGCCAGCAACGAGCTAATCGACATGGCCGAGCCTGCGAGCAGCGATGCCGCGCTGCAGCAGACGACAGCGCTGCTCCAGCGGTTCGCGATGCTCTTTGAGTCGCGGGGTCTGCCCGCGGGCCCCGCGATCGGGCGCCAGCGGCAACTGCTGCGCGCGATTCGGCTGCTGCTCGATGCGAAGCTGCCCTCCCAGGAAGACGCGCATGCGCGCATGATGCCGTTCCAGATGCGTCTGCACCGCGACCCGATTGCCCTGTTCCGCCATATTATGCACCACCGCCCCAAGCTTGCCCACGACCTGTCGGCCGTGCAGACCCTGATGGCCGGGCTGGGCATGCCATCCAGCGCGCGGCGGGCCGTCTATGCGATTCTTGTGACGCGGGCGCTCGCAAGCCGCGATACCCAGACGGCCATGACGCTGGGTCGGCTCGTGCTGCAGCAGGGCGACGCCGACGACGAGCACGACGCGGATGCCGATCCGGCGGCGACGGCAGGGAACCCGCGACGGTCGATCGGGCCGACCTTCAGGCCGTTGCACGTGGCCGCTGACGACGAAAATGTGGTCGCTGCCATCCACCAGCTGGCGCAGCTGCCGATGTGGACGGCCGCGGAACGTGCTGCGCTGCTCGGGTTCTGCGTGGTCCACGACACGGAGCTCGCGCTGCTGCCGCCGCTGCTCGCCGCGTGGCGGCACGCCGCGCTGGCGCTGCCCGGGATGGACGGCCCGGTGCCGGCGCTCGGCCCGGCGGCGATGCCGTCGGAGCACGACCAGATCGCGCTGCAAACGGTGGATCTCATTCTGGACCCCCACTTCGACCATTTGAAGCAGGTGCTTCATGGTCTCGCGCCGCGGGCCGACCAGGCGCCGCTCGCGCTGCGGTACACGCTGATCGCGGTGGTGGCGCAGCACGCCGCCGCCGCCGGGCGCGCGGTGCCGCTCGATCTTGCGTCCTTGTCGCTGGACGACGTCGTCGAAGCCGTGGGCGCGGCCCTGGGCGACGCGTCCGCCCCGATCGCCGCATCCGCTGCGAACGGCGATGCGTCCGTCTCAGTGGCGGCGCTGCTCGCGGAAGCGCAGGCCGCGTGTGCGGCGTGGATTCAGCGCGTGACGACGCAGGACCGGCACGACGCGCTGCAGACGCACGCGCGGCCGCTGGGCTTGGATGTGCAGCAGCTCCTCGCGGACCCGCACGGCGCGCTGGTGAGCGCCGCGAGCGACCCGTGGCTGACGGAGACGGCGACGGCGTCGCTGCAGACGGTCGCGCGCCTCGTGGCGGTGCCGCTGAGCGTCGTGCCGACCGCGCGTCTGCAGAGCCTCGTGGACGCGATGGCCGACCTCGACGACGGCGACGCGATCGATGCGGCCTATCGCGCGTTCACGGCGGTCCACGACCAGTACCAGGCGGACCTTCCCGTCGACACGGCGCTCTGCGACCTGTACCGCGCGTGCCACATCAGCGTCTCCCGCGTGTCGCTGCGCCACCCCACGTACGTGGCGCTTGCCAAGCGGATGCTCGGCTGGCCGGCGCGGCTCGTCGAGCCCGACGCGGCCGCCGCGCTCGAGAGCCGCGTGCGCCTCCTCGAGAAGCTCGAGCGGTTCCGGTACGGCCTGGTCCCGACGATGCGGGACCTCGTACAGGGCGCGACCAGCGCGCTGGTGCTCGCGACGGCACACGCCATCCTCGCCAACGCGCGGCCGGGCGACGACACGGTGCTGCAGCTGGCACGCAAGCTGGCTGGCGGGTTCGCCCACGTCGCGCCTGCGCCGGGGCTGAGCGACCCGCCCCGCGAGCGCGCGCCGGTCACGCCCGACGCCCTCATCCCGCGCTACGTAGACGAGCTCGTCAGCGCGCTCCGGGCAACGACGCTCGGCGCGTGCGCGCCGCAGGCCGACCGCATCACCGCGCGGCCGGGCCACTTCACGGAGCACGCCATGACGGACGCTGTCCACGTGGCCATCACGGTCGCGAGCCAGGACGCCGCGCGCTCGCGGCTGGACGGCATGCAGTTCCTCCTCCAGGCCATCGCCAACGCGTTGCGTCTCCGCGTCGCGCCGTATGCCGACGACGATGCAGCGGAGGACATCGCGGCGTTCGACACCCTGCTCGCATCGGTGCTGGCGCTGTGCCTGCCGCTCGAACCGCGCGTCGAGCTCGTGGCCGCCGCGCAGCGCTTGGTCCCCGCCCGCGACGCCGTCTGGGCCACGCGGGCGCGCCAGCTCGCGTTTCTCCAGTCGGCCGCCGCGCTGTGCTCCGAGTCCGAGATCATCCGTCTCGACGCGCTGGCCCTGCTCGCTCCGAGCGAAGTCCCGACGGCGTTTGTCAAGCTGCTGCTCGGCTTCCTGGGCGACGGGATGGCCATCAGCGAGTGCCGCGCCCTCGTGGACCACGCGGCGCCCTGGCACCAGTCGCTGGCATGCGATGCGCACGAGCCTCAGGACACGATGGCGCGACTGCTGCAGGCGGCCTATCTGGTCTGCGGGTGGCAGAGCGGTCCCGAAGCGCTCGACCACGTCCTGGCGACCCTGGGCGACGATGAGGACCGTGGCACGGCCGCCCCGATCGCCATGCTGCGCGCCCTCGTCGAGCACGGCCGCCGGACGTGGCCCAAACCCGTGGCCGCATCCGTGGCGCAGCGGCTCGTGGCGGACCCGTCGCTCGTGGCGGCCTACGGCCTCAAAGATATCTTGATGCGCGTGGCGATGGCCGAGCCCGACCCGCACAAGCCGACGCTCGCGTGGTTCCGCCAGCGTCTGGCGCTGAACGCTGACGAGGCGGCGTCCGTGCAGTCCGTGCGACTGGCGCCCTTCGTCCGTGCTGTCGTCGATGACGCGCGGGTCGTCGTGACTGACGACGTGTTTGCCAGCGCAGCGAGCGTCGCCGCGTTCTTTGCCGAGCATATCGCTCCCGCGATGCAGTCCGAGCCGCAGATCCATGCGGCGGCCGCCGTCGTGCAAGCGCTGGATGACCCCGAACCCGTGGCAGCCCCGTTTATTCTCGCCGCCCTGGCGGTTCCGGACGTAGCGTCGGCCACGGCGAGCACCCGCGGGCACCACGACGCCACAGCCGTCTGGACACGGTATGCGGCCGCCGTCGCGTGGCGGCTCGACGGCCTTGGCCTCGACGAAGCCGCGTGGCGCGCGCGCGTGGACCCCCTCGTCCGCAACACCCTGGCGGCCCGCGTCCAGGCGGCCGACGCCGGCCGCCGCCGCGGGGCCGAGTGCTCCCGCCTGCTCTATGAGGTGCTGGTGGGCGCGCCCGACGTCGCCGTCGCGCCGCTCGCGGACGCGCTCGCGGACGCACTCGCGCGGGCGCCGGCCGACGCGACGGCGTGCGAGCTCCTCCGCTGGCTGCTCGTCTCGCGCGGCTACGGCCGCGCGGTGCCGGTCGCGCCCGGCTGCCCGCCGCCGCCGCTCGGGCCCGCCGCGCAGTTCCTCCACATCGTCCAGCGGCTCGCTTCCGCGCCAGACCCGCCGGCGGCTGACGGCCGCGGCGCCGCTGCCGCCGAGACGACCGCGCAGATCCTCACAGACGCCGGCGTCGCCGCGTGTCAGCTGCTCGGCATGGACGCCGCGGAGACGCGGCACTACGCGCTCGCGCCGGCGGCGCTGCAACGGCTTCTGGACCACGCGCAGACGCAGTCCTTGCTCGCGGCCGTCGACACCCACGACCACGTGCACGACCCTGGCGCCGGCGCGCAGGGTGGGCGACGAGGTGCCGGCGCCGCCGCCGCATCGGCATCGCTGTGGGACCGCACGTGGTATGCGCTGCTGCAGACGACCACGATTGGATCGCGCGCGACCGAGCGGGGTCCTCGCCGCCGGTTCGAGCAGTTGGACGCGCTCGTGATGGCCGAAGCAGCGCGCGCGCAGATCCAATTAGACTCTCTGATGCAGCTCGCGAGGCCAGCCTTCTAAATGGATACTCGCTTGGCGAGGAGGCTGACTGGATCGGCGCCCGCCCCCTTTGAGACGCGGATGGCGGATGGCCCATCTGTGGCGCCGGGCAACGCCTGCCACCCTGTTTTTTCTTTTCGAGAAGCGGTGCGCCACAATTGCCGACGGACGACAAGGACAACGGTAAAAGAACGCAGGGCGGCCCGCCTCTCGAGCCCTAAGTGAAGTCGTCGCCGTAGGTCCTCACGGCATCGGCACCCCACGCGGCGCTGTATGCCATCGCGTCGACCGGTCCTCGTGTCGGAGTTTCGCTTTCGGTTTCAGCGTGTCGCCCCTCCCGCGACTCTCCCGTCCTCATCCCTTTTCCCTCTCGATTGGCGCGACTGCTCCCTCCCCTGGCGCGCGCTTCCTGGGTCTCTGGGGCACGACCCTCCAGCAGCGGCAGCGGCAGCGGCAGCGGCAGCGGCAGCGGCAGGGACAGCGGTGCCGCCGGCGGCGATCCTCCCCCACACGCGCCATGACGGCGACGATGGTGTCGACGCAGCCGTGGGCGCCGGCGCCGGCGCCGCAGACGAAAGCGACGTCGTCCAAGACGCAGCCGATCGGCTCGCACCGCGCGGCGTGCAGCACGCTCGGGTGGAGCTGCGACGGGCGGCGGCTCGCGTCCGGCGGCGCCGACAAGACGGCGCTCCTGTGGTCGAACGACACGAGCGGCCGCGCGCACGCCGCCGGCGAGCTGCGCGGCGCGCACCACGGCGCCCTGACGGCGCTCGCGTGGGCCCCCGATGCGCCCGAGCGCCTCGTGACTGCCGGCGCCGACGGCCTCGCCGTGCTCTGGGACACGCGCGCGTCCACGACTCGCGCCGTCGCGCAGATCCACACGCACGCGCCGAACGTGAGTCTCGCGTGGCGCCATGACGGCCACGTGGTCGCCGTCGCCAACGCCCACGACGCGATCGCCCTCTGGGACCTCCGCCGCGGCGTGGCCGCCGCGGCCGCCGCGCGCGACGAGGCGGCCCCGCCGGCCGGGAGCCGCGCCCATGCCGCCGCCGCCGCCGCCGCTGCCGCTGCGCCCATAGCGGAGCCCGAGCACGTCGTGCCGCAGACGGTCGGCATCAACGAGGTCTGCTTCACGCCCGACGGCGCCCGGCTCCTCGCGGCCACGACGACCGGCGGGATCCGCGTGCTGGACGCCGCGACGCTCGCGCTCGAGGAGACGCTGCCGGCGCACCGCGCGAGCTGCCTCGCGGTCGACATCGACCGGCGGCAGCGGTACGTCGCGACGGGCGGCGCCGACGGCCTCGTGACGCTGTGGGACCTCGCGGCGCGGTGCTGCGTGTCGGCGCTGTCGTCGCTGGCGCACGTCGTCGACTGCGTGCGCTTCAGCGCGAACGGCGACTACGTGGCAGCCGGATCCGCGGACGCGTCGATCCTCGTCGCGCATACCGAGAGCGGCGCGACGTTTGCGACGCTCCCGATTCCGCAGGCGTGCAAGGCGCTCGCGTGGCACCCGCTGCACCCCATTCTCGCGTATGCCATCAACCACGTGCCCGCCGCCGGAGGCGGCGGCCGCGGCGACGGGTATGGCGGGCGGTCCAGCCGCGACCGCGACCTGCCGCAGATCTTTGTCGCCAACCTTAAATCCGCCTGAGCCGGACGGTCGTGATGTCGGTGTTTGATCAGCATTATACAAGGTTGTTGTTCCGAGAAACCCCCAAGCAACGTGGATGGGAGCCCCCTTCCAGAATGGAACGAGGATCGACACGAACGAGGACTACAGATCGGCGCGAGGCGCCGTCACGGGCGGGACGTGCGGATGCGGCATCGACATGGCGCCGAACATGGGCGTCGGGCTCTCAAAGTGCTCGTTCAGTCGCTGGCAGGCGGCCTCGTGCTGCGGCAGGTAGACGACGGCGATGTTTGCATTCAGCAGCTGGCGGTGGCCCGAGGTATTGGCCACGAGGTGCGGCGGCTCGCGGACGCCGACATAGACGGTGCGGATGCCGGCCGCGATGAGGCGATGCGCGCACGGCACCTTGCCCGAGAGCCGCTCGCCGCAGGGCTCCATCGTCGTGAACAGCACGGCGCGGTCGAGCGCCGCCGGGACTCCCGTCTGCGGGTCCTGTAGCTTGATCAGGCAGCACTCCTCGGCGTGCGTGTTGCCGGGCAGCTCCCGCGAGTAGCCCGTCGCCAGCACCTGCCGGTCGCGCACGACCACGGCGCCAACGTTGAATGCCGACGCGACCGACGTGCAGTGGCGCGCTTCGGCGATCGCCAGCTCCATATACGCGTCAAGATCGGCATCGCTCAGCGGTGCCGTCGCGGGAGCGGCCGTGGCCGCGGCGGGAGCAGCCGTGGCCGCGGCGGGAGCAGCACCCGTGATCGAAGCGTCAGCGGGCAGTGTCATACTGGAAGGCGGCGCATCAGGCGCCGTAAGTCAGCAATGAGGTCGGTGAATCAACGCGATCTTCGACCGCATGTCGAAGCGAAAGAGACCACCGATGAGAGTCCATCGCATGGCCCGATGCTGGATCGGCGTGTCCAGGATGACTGACAGCGATGGGCTGCCCATCGAGCAGGGGTCTGCCGCATCCGGCCCCATCATAAGGGCCGCCAGGGCGCATCGGCCTCACGAAGCCCCGGCGCCCTTCTATCGACGGACGGAGAGCGCCACCTTTACTTTCTTTCAGGACGGCATGCGGGACGCATGCGCGATGCCGCGGCGCTCGGCGGCGCGACGGGCCATGCGTCGGCCCTGCTTGGCCGGTCACCCCGGCTTCGGTTCCTTCGATGCCTTCGGTCGACCCGCCGTCGCACGCCGCGCACGTGGTGCTGCTCGTTAATGCCCGACAAGCGGGTGTGGCGCCATCCTTTTCTCAAGCCAGAAGAAGGTTTTGACCGCGGAGTGTCAAGATGGTGGCGGTCTCGGGCTCGGGGTGTCGCTATCCCTCCCACCTCGCGTCCCACTCTCGCTCTCTCGCTCTCTCTCTCCAGCGTTGTCTGTTCCGCCGTTTGCACTCTCTCCTTCTTCAAGGCCACGAGCTGCGAGCTTTCCCGAAACGCTCGGCTGTCTTTGCATGGTCTGCGATTCCCTGCTGTCACCGCGATCATTACCAGCTGTCTGACCCGCCTTGGCCCTCGCGCGTTGATACTCCCGTTGACTCGGATCGCCCCGCCGACGGCTGTCTCGATCAGCGAGCGACCACCCCGACGCCGCGCCTCTTGTCATCAGACGGCATTCTTCAACAGTTGCCGCGACGTCGTCGTCGTCGTCATCGTCATCGTGAGCTGCGGGCGCTGTCGATCGCTGGCGCGATCGCTCGGCGCGTCGGAGATTGGAGGCCTTCCCCTCGGAAACGTCCGTGGGCGACCGACCGACGGCCGATCGCGCTCACCGATCGCCGGCGGGCGGCGGCGCGGGGGTCATCGTCCGCCGACGGCGGCCCCGTCGCGCTCGTCGTTCACTCCCGGCCGCCGTGCGCACGCGCGCCGCGCCGCGCGGTGACCGCCCTTCCCCGGCCATGACCGAGACCCAACGCCCGCCGTCCGACGCGGACGCCGCCGACCCGTGGGACGGGCGGCCGGCCGCCGCCGCCGCTGTGGACGTGGCGATGGGGGATGATGCCGCCCGGGACGCCGCGGACGGCGCGTGGGAGCCGGCGCACGAGCTGAGCCTCTTCCAGGCGATTGCGCGGCACCGTCCCTTCGGCCCGCATAAGTGGTTCCGCCTGCTCGCGATCCAGCGGTTCATCGCCGAGCGCACGGGCCGCACGTTCCGCCTGCAGACGATTCTCGCGCGGCTCCACACGGTCTACGACCTGGCGCTGCTCGACCGCACGCGGACCGCCGCCTGGGACGCGATCATCCGCGACGACGGCCCGGAGACCCTCGGGGAAGGCCGGCAGACCTCGGACTACCCGTTCCTCTGCCGCGTCGACTTTGGCCTGCCGGAGGCCTGGCTCGTGGCCGCCGCCGGTCCGTCGGACGGCGCGGGGGCCGCCGACGGCCCCTCGGACGGCCCGCCGCGCTTAGGCATCCCGTCGTCGCCGCCCCCGGACAGCGCGCTCTCGGATGGCGGGAACGGACCGGACGCCGCGCCCGAGAGTGCCGCCGTCGGCGGCGGCGGCGGCGGCGGCGCCATGCCGACCACGCGGCGGCGCCGTCTGCGCTCCGCCTCGCCCGGGCATACCGGGAGCCGGACGGCCGTGTCGCCCGGGACCGCGGCGACGGCGCTGTCCGCCGCGCCGCACACGATCCCGCCGCCCGCTATCGCTCCCATCGTCTCGCCGCCCCCACGGGTCACGCCCGCGCTGGCGCAGCGGCAGGCGCGGCCCGTCCGCCAGGCCAAGCGCATCGCGGCTCTCCAGAACCTCGGCGTCGACCTGACCACCACCGACGAAGACGACGAAGACGACGACGACGACGACGAGGCTGAGGACAATCATGCCGCGCCCATGGTGACGGATTCCAGAACCACAGCCGACCTTGACGACGCCGACGGTGATGACGACGACGATAACGACGAAGACGACAACGATGACCACGACCAGGAGGAGGAGGACGACGACGACGACGACGACAACGACGGCGCCGGTCGACCTTCCGCCGACGAAGGTGATACCGCTGAAGACGACGATGACGAACACGAACACGATCTCGATCACGATCACGACGACGACGACCATGACGACGACTCGAACGTCGATGACGGCGACGACGACGACGACGACGACGCCAAAGCGGAGCAGCCGCCGGCGCCTTCCTCGCCCGAAGTCGCGGCCAAACCGGTGACGCGCCGCGTACCGGGCCGGGCGGTCGCTCGCGGACGACCATCGCCCGCCACCCAGCGCTCGCGCCACTCCGCTGCGGCTGCTGCGGCTGCGGATGAACCGTCACCGACGCCTGCGACCGCGTCTCGTAGCAAAGCGGCTCATGCGGAAGCCGCCGAGAAACCGCCGCCGGCGTCGCGGGCCAAGCCGGGGCTGACGCGCAAGCGCGGCGGCCGTGAGCGCGACCGCAAAGCGGAGGCCGAGCGGCGGCTGGCGCGCGAGCGTGACCGCCAGGAGCGCGTGCTCTCGGTGGCCGCCGCGACGGCGATCGCGGCGGCCGCCAGCAGCGGTGCGGGCACGACGCCCACCGCGGCGGCAGGGCCCCCGGCGGCCGCGTCGACCCAGGCCGCCACGGGACGCCGCACGCGGTCCTCAGCCGCAGGCACCGGCGCCAGCACGCCCACCTCGGTCGCTTCGTCACCTGCACGGCCGCGTGCTCGCCGCTAAACCACGGAGAGAGATCCCTGCGATCGGTATGAATGTGATGTTTGTGTTCATTAGGTGGTGGAGCCAATCGCGATGGATGCGATGGATGGGCGCGGCGGCCGAGCAAACAATGAAGGACACGGTCGGGCGGGCGGGGGCCTTGCCGGGGCCGGAGACGGCCGCGATGGGGGTCTGCTGCCGACGCCGCTTCGCCCTCTTGGCGGCGCGAGGCGTAGGTCGTGGACCGCCGTGACGCCGTCGCGTGTGTGATCGCGGCTTCTTCGAGCATGGCCGCCGTCATCGGAGACGACGAGAGACGCGCGTGTTCTGGGCACGCATCGTCGTTGTCGCGCATCCTCTCGCATCGAGTCGGGAGCGGCCGTCTCCTCTGCATGTTTCTGGTCGACCGTCGTCGTCGTCGTGACGCGATTGCATGCCGCTGCCCGGTTGTCTTTGCTTTGGTTGCCATCCCCCATCGCCTCCGGTAGTAGATAGCCGATCGCTCGTGAACCACGGGTCTCCGCCGCTCTCTCAACCTTGTTGTGACGCGTCGCGCCGCGCCACGTGCCTGCACCCGTCGACCCGCCCTTGGACGTGTCGCCTTGACGCCGCCGTGTCCCTGACACCGGATCCCTGAACGATCGAGCCCTGAATCTCGAACCTTCGATTCGGATTGCGGTCCCGCAACCTGCCGTCACGCTTTGCTGACCCCCATCTTCGTCGGTTCACACACGCTTCGGCACGCCTCCCGCCATGCCGGCGATCGGAAACGTCCCGGACGAGGTGATCGTCCACCCGCTGGTGCTGCTGTCGGTCGTGGACCATTACAACCGCGTGGCCCGCAACACCAAGAAGCGCGTCGTCGGCGCCCTGCTCGGCCAGTGGAACGGCAAGCACGTCAACATCGCCAACAGCTATGCCTTGCCATTCGAGGAGGACGACAAGACCTCCGGCGTCTGGTTCTTAGATCACAACTACCATGAGGCGATGTTCGAAATGTTCAAGAAAGTCAATGGTAACGTCGCGCCCCAGCACCCCGATGCCCGATCCGAGCGGTGATCGCGCCCGAATCATGAAGCATGCTGATTCAGGCATCAAGGTCGCCAACACGCATACGTGTGCGTGTGCGTGTGCGTGTGTGTATGTGTGTGTACCTGTGCATGGTCTCGCTCTCTGATAGACCACCAACGAGGCAACTCACTCATGGTCATGCTTGTTCTTTCGATACCACTCTATGCTCGATGCATGGTCCCTATCTTTGGCCTTGGTTCGCCGACTCTAGCGAGGGAAAAGATCATTGGCTGGTACCACTCAGGCCCGAAGCTCAGCGCGTCGGATCTGCAAATCAACGAGCTGATGAAGCGGTTTACGCCGAATCCGGTACTGGTGGTGATCGATGTCGCGCCGCAGAACCTGGGGATCCCGACGGACGCGTACGTGGCCGTCGAGGAGATCCACGACGACGGCACCGCCATCACGCGCACGTTCAACCACATTGCGAGCTCGATTGGCGCCGAAGAGGCCGAGGAAATCGGCGTGGAGCACCTGCTGCGCGACATCAAGGATAACGCGGTGGGCCAGCTTTCGGTGCGCATCACGAACCAGCTGAACTCCCTCAAGGGCCTCGCGCAACGGCTGCGCGACATCAAGGGCTATCTGACAAAGGTGGTCAACGGCGACTTGCCGATCAACCACCAGATCATCTACAACCTGCAGGACATGCTGAGCCTGCTGCCGAACCTGAACGTGCCCGAGATGGTCAAGGCCATTTCGACACAGACGAACGACGCCATGCTCGTGATCTACCTCTCGACCATGATCCGCTCGGTCATTGCGCTGCACGACCTCATTTCGAACAAGATCGAGAACCGCGACGCCGAGAAGAAGGACGAGGCGGCCGAGAGCGGCAAGACCTCGGGCAAGGACGGCCATGCCGCGCCGCTCCCCAAGAAGGAAGGGCCCGACGCCGCGCCCCTCCCTGAGGACAAGCCCAAGACCAGCAAGTGAACGCCGCCATCGTGAAAGATTGAATCGGCCACCCAATGGTCGCTGTTCTTTTTGCGTATGTCGTATGCCGCATGCCGCCTTCGCTAGGGATCTCGTCTTTATGGTCTCTGCTCTGTCTCGGTCGGTCCTGTCGTCTTCCGTTCCTTTTTTTAAACCCTTTTTTGTATGTAGCCTCCTCAACAGGGTGCCCTGTCGATGCGTCGTAAAGCGTGGCGGCGATGCCGACGCGGCCGTTGGCAGAGGTCGCTGGGACGATCTGTGATCATGTGTTTTTTACGAAGACCTCGGAAGGCTCTTGCCTGTTTGAAAGCCGGTGTCGAATGTCGAATACGAGGGCATCGAGTCGAACGAACGGCGGTCCGTTGAACGAACGAACCATCGTTTGACTGGTCTCATGCGGTAGCATCATGCGCACCAGGGACAAGGCGAAATGGTGATTCCCATCACAGCGTTCGGGGGGCAGGTATTTTTGACTGTCTATTGCAGATCATCCATTGATCCAGCGATGGCGGCCGTAGGCCAACCGCAGATCCCCACGCCCCGCGGCATCCCGGCCCAAAAGCAGGTCGGCGTGCACGTCGCCTCCATGCCTCGACACCCAAACTCGGAATGTACGACAACCAAGCCAGATCTGCGTGGTACGCCTTCCATGGGATCGATGGAATCATTAGGCGCTGATCACCAGAGAAAGACCAGCATCCGGGAGCGACCAGACTAGACCAGACTAGACCCGGCGGCCAACAGACCACCAGTCGGCTGTCAGGGCTGACTGTTGACCGAATTGGGACCAGCCGGTGCTTGCGCCGCACCAGCGGCCCCCACTGTATCTCCGCCCTCGGTCCTAACCCGCCGCTCAGCCCCGCATCGCCCCGCGGCAGCCGAAGGCCTGCCTCCCGGCCGGCCGACCGACCCTCGCCCACCGACGTACTCCGAGGCAAAGCCGTCGAATCGGCGTCGCCGTGTCGACCACGTGCTCGACCGGCTGTCGGCGCTTTAATACGGCTCGCTGATCGTGCGGGTGATCGAACGCCCGAAGCGCTCGCTGTCTCGTCTCGGCGAGCTGGTCGCCTCGCCTAGGGTGCGACCCGCTCTTGCTGGAAAAAAAGAAAGCCCGCTGCGCGCCTTCGCCGCTGCCGTCGCTTACGACGCATCGTCTTTCCACCGTCCTTTACGCCGTCCTTCTGACGGCCTTCAGATTGGTTGTTTTTGATTCTGAGCAACGGCACTCTCCGGACGATCCTCCCGTCGCTGCCGCCATGGCGGACTTGGAACAGCAGATTATCGAGCTGGAAGACAAGTTGATTGAAAATGGGGAGCATGAACGGTAAGTCACTGGGACCCACGTGCCCGATGCCGTCGCTTGATTCAGGCCTACCACGTCGAAAACAACGACACTAATGATAGCGACGACAGTAGCGAGTATGCTGTGTTTTCCTTAAGAAAGGGGACCAACTGTCCGTAGACCATGTGCTGACTTCTGTTGCCGACTGATGGATTTCTCTGGTGCAGATTGAAGGACATCATCCACCACCGACTCGTCGAGTCCGGCGTCCGTGACAAACTCCGCATGCACTGTCAAGGTAAAGTCTCAATGATTAAGCCGTCATGCATTGCTTGCATGACGTTTTTCAAGTTGATGCTTATCATCCGACTCACACGTCGAGACATCGAATATCCTGTGTTGAACATAATTAACGCCGTGTGCCACCAGATGTGATCCGCGCCAAGGGCATCAGCAATGTGACGGCCGAGGAACTCATCGCCGAGGTCACGGGCGCTTCGGAGCGATTGGTTCCTGACGCCGTCCGTACCGAGATCGAGGCGCGCATCCGCAAGTCGCTCCAAGATCTGTAACCGTGCTCTTGCGCCGATGTCGGGGTCGTCTCGCTCGCCGACGCGATCGCGACCGTCTTCCTTCCGTGTAGACGTTCCTGCGAATGCCGGCCTCAGCTATTCCCGGACCACATCGGGCGCCCTCGGGTAGGCATAGGCATCCTGGGACATTCACGAACGAAAGGAAATGTATAAAAAAGAAAGAAGCGATAGTTTACAAGCAAGCGACGCCATCCATGAAGACGAGGTCATGGCTCAACGCGTTATGTCAAAATGACGATCGGGAGACAGCGCTTTCAGCGTTTCTCTGTGCTCTGCCACGTCAAGTCACGTCGGAGCCGGAACCATTCATTCAGGGCGCTTTGCGGAGGATGAGTATGGGGAGGAGCCTACGAAGCGGGTTCAGTGGTGGTGCTCGGCGTCCATCTGGAAACGCAGACCGCAGTAGCCGCAGCCGACGGGCTTGCCGTCATCGAGGTTCATGAAGATGCGCGGGTGGCCGAGCGCGCCGCCGCCGCCGTTGCAGCTTGTCCTTCGGCCGGCGACCTTAATGATCGGCACCTGGGCAATCAGCTCCTGCGCGGAGTGCGGCTGCGGCTGCGCGCTCAGCACGGTCTGCTCGAACCGCGGGCCCGTGTACGCGGCCTCGCGCGCGACGCGGGTGGTGTGCTGCCCGTCGCGCGACAAGCCCGCGAGCTCCTCGACGGCAGCCGGCGGCGGCACGCGGCCGGTCGTGGCGCCCGTGCCAGGCACCGTCGGCAGCGTCGACGGCACCGACTCCCACTGGCGCGCCGACGAGCTCAGCAGGCGGCTGGCGCCGCCACGTGCCGTCGCGGCGCGACGCAGCGAGAAAGCCAGAACCATAGCGATGCGTAGGAGAGGTGGCGCAGAAGAAAGGGGTGTGGAGGCGGAAAGCGCGTCGCGGCTCGGAGTCGGCGTCGGCTCGGAGTCGGCTCAGGAGCGCTGCGGGAGAGTCTGGCCGCGGATGCCGTGGCGGATCCAATGCCACGCAATCGACGTGGCCGCCTCGTGGAGTCGTGGCGCCGCGCGCGCGCGGGGGGTCGGCGGCGGGCGGCACGAGCACCAGCGGCCTTCGCGCTATGGACCCGCCGGAGCGCGTATGAAGGCACGCGGGCCACGCGCCGCGGCAGCATCGACCAGCGATGGCACCGCCGTCGGTCCGCGCTGCCGTGGGCCTTGGGACTGTCAGCCGCGGCCATCCTTGCCGCCACACGTGTGGGGGGCGACGGGCGGGCGCGACGCCTGCGCCGCGGGGCCGCCGTAACTGGGTCTCGGTCTGGGCTGCGCTTGTTCGAGCTCATGCCCAAGGCTGAGTCGGGGGGCCCTTTCGACATGGCCCTCGGCATGAAAGCACGGGATCCAACTCCCCCGTAATGGAAATGAAGGGAGAGCAAATACCATAACTATATACATGAAAAGAGAGTTTGCGATTTCGTTTCTTTGGGCACCACCGATCAGGTGGCACCATCTCGAGCAGGCAGCGAAAATAGGGCAGTGATCGCCGACACCAGGCGACTCCACGAGGTTCGATGCCGGCAGCCAGCTCAGAGCGACGATCGAAAACACGGTAGCTGTCGAGTGACCGGCAGACGGGGCGTCATCCCAGGCGATCACGCCGAAGGCGCAGGTATGCATCCGTCGGCTGGCGACGCGTGATGCGGGCAGAATCCCCTGCGACGCGCCGATCAGGCTTGCGGCGCCGACGGTCCGACAAAGGACTGCATGCAGTCCTTGTACGCGCGCAACGTCTCTTGACACTGGGCCAACGCACGGCGCGCGACTTCCGGGTCGCCGTTGGGCATCGCCTTGCCCTCGAAACAGGCAAAGAAGTCGTCCGCGGGGTCCGCGCACTTGCGGAGTTTCAGCGGGAAGTAGCTCGGCATCAGCGTGTCCGTCGGGGCGGGCGCGGCCGCCGCCGCGGGGGTCGTGGTCGTCACGGGCATCGTGGGCGGGGGAGGACCGCGTGGCACGCAATGTGATAGGAATCACAGAGGTTAGTAGTGATCGAACACGAGGACGAGCCTCGGCATCCACCCAAGCGGGAATACCACCGCCATGCCGCAGCCACTGACCAGACAGGATACTACGAAGAACCGGTCTTTGGCTCATCAGCAACGATATGTGTCATTGTTCAACCGCGACGGCGGAGCGCGCCGCGTGCGTCTGTGCGCGCGCGTGGGTGTGAGGTTGGTGGGAGGCGCAAGGCTCGCGGCGACGGACCCGGCGGTGGCGCGAGACGTGGCGTCGACGACCTGGCGACGGCGACGCCACGTCTCGCCTTTGATTGTGTGGCGCGGGCCCGTGATTCCTAATTCCCGTCTCGAGCGGCCGATCCGCCAAGCCCCCGGCAGCCTAAGCACCCAACAGACCATCACACCCGCTGGGCAACACACATGCCTTGGCAAGTAGACGCATAGGAAGAGCAAGATCATACAGCAGAGAACACAGAAAGAGAAGCGTTGTCCTTGGGTAAACATGAACAGGGCTGGACACTAGATGTATCCATCAGATTCACCATTTTCGCCCGATGCTACCACGGAGTCTAATTGAAGAACTCCAATCGTCGTGATACATTGGTTCCAAGGAGCCATAAGACTTCATAGGGAAGCGCGCGACCGACATGGATGGTCTCTCTCGGGTGCGGAAGGCTCGGAACAACGACGGGTGCAGACCACTGATTCGGGCTGAGTCTAAGGGTCTGCCCCCACCCAGCGGCTCTGGCCCTCGCGCGCCTCATCCAGGCTCGGAAGAAGGAAGAGGCGTCAGGCTTGGAGGGCCGGCCGGCGGCCCGCCCGGCCCCCGCGCGCCACCCATCCATCCATCCATCCACCTGCTCGGTCGTCGAGACGTCTAGCAAGGCACTGCACACACACGCAAAAGTATAGTCCATGGATAGGACCGCGTTCAGCAAGTTAGACATTGTGGGAAGGCACATGAGCTGGCCCCCGGGTCGACGGGCATGAGCGCAGAGGTGATGGATGACAAAGAGACAAGAGTTCACTACCACCCGCCCTTGACACTTTGGTGACCCTCCGGATTTTAAGGGTAAGTCCATTCCCGCTGATGGGAGCGTCCCCTGCCGTCCTACTGATACCCGCGCGCGCTCGCTGCGATTCCTGCGGTCCGGGTCGCTGTCGTCTCTGTGTTGAGCTCCGTCCTGGCCCGACCGCCGCCGTGACCGCCGCCATGGAGGCCCTAGCTGATCTCCTGTGTCATCCGTTGAAGACCACGAGCGACCATACCGTGTTGGCCGTCTCCGAAGAAATGCGCAGCTTCATGTCGCGTCCTGTGGCGATATCCCATCTTTCGGCTGCGTCATGAGCCGGATGTGGACCCGTTGCCTGTACCGGCTAATGCGGTGATTGGACGCTTCATGGATCGATGGCCACGGACAGTGTGAAAGGATCGGCCGGCTTCGACGGAGGTCCGTCATGGTCTCCATGCTGGTCGCGAAATGCTTCGTGGCTCAACCGGCGCCGTACGATTTACAGGATCTGCCGGCTCCGACGGCGGTCTTTGACGAGGCGACGCCTCGAAACCTCGCATCAGCGTTCATCCGATGAGCGCAGCGCTGGTTTTCTTCCAGTGGGAATCACGGACTGATTTGGCTTTAAATACAGACCCACTCACCTCCGTCGCTGTCTCTTTGATTCGAATGATACTCATCGTTTACAGACTTTTGTCTACCATCACCTTTTGACACTTTACTGTCCGCCCGTCGCCAGTCAACACCCCCTGATCAACCGCCACCATGTCTCAGGTTCCCGCTTGCCTCAATGCCACCCAGGAGGACATCCAGCAGATGCTGGCTGCCTCCACCCACATCGGCCAGAAGAACATGAACATTCGCATGAAGCCGTACGTGTGGAAGCGTCGCGCCGACGGTGTCAACATCCTGAACATCGGCAAGACCTGGGAGAAGCTCGTCTTCGCGGCCCGCATCATCGCCTCGATCGAGAACCCGGCCGATGTCTGCGTTGTTGCCTCGCAGAAGTACGGCCAGCGTGCCGCCCTCAAGTTCGCCCAGTACACTGGCGCCACCGCCATCGCCGGTCGCTGGACCCCGGGTACCCTCACTAACTACATCACCCGTACGTTCCGTGAGCCCCGTCTCCTCGTCGTCACCAACACCCTCCTTGACCGCAACGCCATCATGGAGTCGTCGTACGTGAACGTCCCGGTCATTGCCTTCGCCGACGCCGACTCCCCGCTCAAGTACGTCGATGTCGCCATCCCGACCAACACCCGCGGTAAGCACGCCATCGGCCTCGCCTACTGGCTGCTCTGCCGTGAGGTCCTCCGCCTCCGCGGCCTCATCTCCCGCGAGGAGCCCTGGAACGTCATGGTCGACATGTTCTTCTACCGTGACCCGGACGCGAACGAGAAGGAGGCTGCCGCTGAGGCCGCCGCCGCCGCCAAGGTCGCCGCCGAGGCCGCCGCCGCCGCCGCCCCCGAGGTCGCCGCCGTCGAGCCCGAGGCTCAGGACTGGGCCGCCCAGGGCATCGCCGATGTCGCCATGGCCTCGGCCACCCCCGCCCAGTGGACCGGCGCCGAGGCCGCCGGTGGTGACTGGGGTGAGCAGCCCCAGCCCCAGGCTGCCGCCACCTGGACCGAGTAAATGCCGTCGCCCGTTCTGCGTGCGCGCGCCCCTTGAAGCCGACGGCGTCGCCGTGAGTGGCGATCTGTGAGGCCCTCTTCCCTGCTTGGGCTGTCATGGTCTCTGGATGCAGTCCGCTCGTGGCCGTTCCCGATCGCGCCGTCCCGGACGCGCTTTTTAGCTTTACATTGTGGCCCCTAATAGCATGATCAATCCTATTTCGTCGTGTGCGTGAGGCCAGGGAAGAAAGAAAACGTCCCGTGTTGTTGCGTCGGTGCGACGCTTGGTGTCGCCCGTCATGGAATCGCCGTGGCTTCGTGGAAAAGCGTGCCCACTTCAGCGGGGATGAATAACAACAAAACACGTGTGAAACTAGAAGAGGGGAATGGGGACGGGAGCTGCATATGAAAGCGAACAAGCGCTGAACGAGCGACTGGCACTGAGGGTGCGCGTGCCCATTGCTAATCGCAAGCGTTGGGCGTTGAATGGAGAAATGAGAGCGAGCATGCGGAATACATGAGGAGGAACGATGGCCGAGAGAAATATAAAAATAGAGCTGAAGGGAGTTAGGGAAGTCATCATGACGGCGTCACCGGGCCACCACCTCCTGCGGCGGGGTGCGTTGATGGGTAGCATGCATGAGGCCCCAGCAGAAGCGTCAGAACTCCGGGGGGCAAAAAGGCCGCTTCAGACAGAGCGGTCGATCACGTCGTCCGCAACGTATAGATGAGCAGGTAGACCTGGCGCTCGTGGCTCTCGGTCATGATGGCCTTGAGCGTGGTGCGGGTGACTTGGGTGTCGTTGAAGGTGAGCCATGTGCCGCCCTGAACGCGGACGTCGCACGTGTAGTGCCCACCCTCGGCGCGCTTGCCCTGGTGGTAGATCACGGCAGCGAGCTGGAGTCGGCCGCGCGCGGGGCCCGCGTTGAGCTGCGCCTGCGCCTGCGGGCTCAGCGTCTCCGGCGGGACCGTCAGGACGTCAGGAAACGCGATCCAGCGGTTGATCTTCTGGGTGGTGGCGCCATCAAAGTGGAACCGCTTCAGATGCAGGATGAACACCGGCGGGACGCGGCCGATGCGGTTCGAGCGGACGAGGTCGACGACGGCGCCGGCGCGCGTCGTGAAGCCCTCGACGCACTCAGGCTGCGCGAACGACCGCAGCGCGTCCTCGATACTGGTGACAGGCGGATCCGAGAGGTCCAACGGAAATGTGATGAACGGCTCCGTCGTGACACGGTCTTTGAACCCAGGGCCCGAGATCACCGACCGCGTCCGTCCAAAGAACAGCGTCGACACGGGCGTGTCGCGCAGCGTGATGTCGCGCGCGACCAGCTTGCGGTTGCGACGGCCGATCTCGTGCCAGCCATCGTCGTCACCGTCGTCGTCCTGGCGCTCGCCGTCGGCGGAAGCGACGGTCGCGGGATCGGCGGCCGCCTGGCCGGTCGCGGCGGCCGTGCGCTGGGCTTCTGCGTAGAACGCCGCCATGGCCGCGGCGGCGCGCGGGCTGAGAGCCCCGCGCTGGCCGGGAGGCCGAGCGAGCGTGCGCTCGGCTTCACGCGTGAGCACGCCGCGCAGCTCCTCGTGCAGGCCGTCCAGCAGGAACCCGAGGAACTCTTGGGCGTCTTCCTGGCGCGCGGCATACGCGATGCGCTGGTACGTCCGCAAGGCCGCGTACACGGCACCCGGGGCCTGCGAGGCGGCGCGGGATGCGGCGGCGAGGTCGAACTGCATCGCATGCTGCATGTCCGAATGCGCCGTCGTGGACGCGTACGCCGGCACCGATGAGGTTGCCGTCGTCGACGCTGCCGAGCGGCGGGTGCCGTTCGCCAGGGATGCCGAGCCTGCAGCGCCCATCGACGGCGCGTCCGTAAAGGCGCCGCGGGTGCGCAGCGTCGCCGCCGAGAGAGGCGGGAACTCGGCGATGAAGTCGAGCATAGCGTCTGTGAGCGGCGTCGGGCTCGTCCCCTCGAACGGCGGCGGCACGACCTCGCGCAGGACCGTGTAGAGGTTGTAGAAGGGCGCGCAGTAGAGCAGCGGCTGGAGGATCACGTTGAGGAAGCAGAGCGTGCCCGGGTTCACGAGGCCGCGCGGCGAGAAGTATGCGTTCTGGAAGTCAGGCGCATAGTCGAACAGCGTGTCCGCATGGCGTGCCGAAAGCGGCAGCGGCGGCGCGGCCGCGAGGGCGTCGACCTGCGTGCCACCACCGGTGCCGGCCGCCGCCGCCGCGTCACCGGCCGTCGGTTGAGCGACCAGCGCCGCCCACGATGCGGGCTTCGGCTTGGGCTTCGGCGCGGGCGGCGCAGGTTCCTCCGCTGCGGCGTGCGCCTCGGTCACGGATCTCGACGCATCGTCCTCCGGCACTACTTCTTTGGGGGGTTCGGCGTCCTCGACAGGGGTCGTCGCGGATGTCTCTTGATCGACCGGATCGTCGGCAGGCTGCTCGGTGTCGTCGTCGTCGTCGTCGACGGCCGCAGGCGATGTCGGTGTCCGGGGCAGGCCGCCGTGGCGCGCACGCGCCGGGGCATGGTCCTCCGCGGCGTGCGGCACGCCGGCGAGCAGGATCCCCGGGCTGTTGCCGAAACAGATTTTGCGCTGGGCCCGCGGGTCCGGGACGTTGCGCCACGGCGCACGGAAGGAGGCACGGCGCAGCGCGCAGATCCGGGAGAGATGGTAGTCGGCGGGCGCGATCGTGCCGAAGTGGAGACGGTACTCGTGACGCGCCTCCATGGTGCTAATGTGGCAAGGTCGACGGCGGCCGCGGCGTCGGCGTCGGCGTCGACGTCCGCGACGCTCGCGGGGGAGGGCCGTCGCAAGCAGAGGGACGGCGGGCGGCGGCTGTGGCGCAGACGAGCTTCGTGGTGGCCACGGCGCACCAGCACGTCGGAAGATGCGGGAGAGCAGCAGGGAACCCTTCTTGGGGGGCGCCGCTCTCGATCACCGGTCTCGGCCATCGGCATCGGCCGTCGTTCAGCGCACCGGCCCGCGGCGCGGCGCCGTCGTGAGCATCGCACGATCAGCGATATCTCCGAGAGGTCAACGTGGCGACGCGGCAGCGACACCCGACGTCGGCCGATGCCACGCAGGCAGGGCACGTGCACGCAGCCGACGGGGGAGCAGCGGCGTTCGCTCGCCCGCCATGGCGGCGTTCGCGCGCGCCGGGCCACCGCGTGTCCGCTGGGGCGGCATCGCCGTCGGCCCGAGGCGAGACGTCGGCGGCGGCGGCACCGAGCTGCGGCGCAGGGCATGGCGCAGGGCGCAGGGACGTCCCCGACTAAAGACAAAATGTCCATGGCTCAGTGACCGGGGAGGTGCCGGCTCTCAGGGAAGGCACGAGGGGCGTGTTGCGTCGGAAAGGGGGCACCTCGAGACTCTAGATAATGAAGCTAGGTGAACGAAGATACTTGGCCTTCATCGCATATCAGCTCAGCCTCCCGGGGATCGCTGACGATCCGGACAGATCGTGATGAAAAACGCATCGACTTTGATGCGATGAGCTGAGCGGCCGCTGAGTGGCCCATGTATCGATTGACACCAACCAATAACGTCGTGGGAAACTTCATGGTCATGATCAGCATCTTTGCATGGATCAGGCGTCTGATACAGAGTGATACAGAGGGTCGATGTCGTGAGGATCTTCCGACCAATCGGATGATAGGCTCGGGTCGGGCCCTCTATATTTTCCTTCCCGCGGCAGGTCCGACTCGGGTGGGGCGGCTGCATCCCGCTCGAGCCGTGGCGCCTGCCGCCGCCTTCGCCATCGGTCCCCGTCCCCCCACGACGTCGACATAGCGGACTTTTCGAACGCTTCCGACGCAGAGCGCGCCCGGACCGGCGTCGTGGCCTGCGCCCGCTCCGGCCGCCGAGCCTCCTAACACCACATAGCCGGGCAGCTCACCCCGACGCTCGGGTGGCCACGTCACAGCGAGTGTCAGGGCAACGTGCCCGCACGGCCATACGGAAGTCATGACGACGCCAACGCGCGCGCCTCGATGAACATCGCTTGTGGCCGATGATAACTCTGACGTGAAGCTGCCTCGCCTGCCAATACCACGACGGCGACGACCCCGCCGCTTTGATTGACCCTCGCTTGACTCCGACCCTACGAATTCCGAGGCGGATCCCTCGCCATCCCGAAGCCTCACAGACCGCCACCGTTTCCCCACCACCGCCGATATCCCCACGAGCGAGCCATGCCTGGCTCGAAACAGAAGACGGGCCTGGGCCGGTCCCTGATCCGGAGTCGGTTTATCCCCGTCGAGAACGCGAAGGGCCCCGGCAAGAATGCCGCGCGACACACCACCGAGCTGTATGACCAGCAGGACGACCGCAACTTCAACTCGATTGTCCACGAGAATGACCTCGAGGCGTTCCTCTCCACTGCGCAGCTCGCCGGTACCGACTTCACGGCCGATCGGCTGGCCGTGAAGGTTTTGACGGCCCGCCCCGAGTCCGGCGTCGCGCTGAACCCGTTCCTCTTGTCACCCGACAAGGAGGCGCTGCTGCTCGCCCGCCACGAGGAAGAGCGCACGAAGCTGAAGGTGCCGCGCCGTCCCGAGTGGGATACGTCGACGACGCCGTCCGAGCTGCGCGAGCGTGAGAACAAGCACTTCCTCGACTGGCGCCGTGGTCTCGCGTTCCTCGAGGAAGAGCAGAATCTGCTGATGACGCCGTATGAAAAGAACCTGGAGATCTGGCGGCAGCTGTGGCGTGTGGTCGAGCGCTCGGACATGGTGGTCCAGATCGTCGATGCGCGCAATCCGATGCTCTTCCGTTCCGACGACCTCGACGCTTACATTCACGACCTCGACCCGCGGAAAGTGCGTCTGCTGCTCGTCAACAAGAGCGACCTGCTCACCCAGCGCCAGCGCGAAGAATGGGCCGCGGCCTTCACCAAACTCGGGCTCCAGTTCGCGTTCTTCTCGGCAGGCATCGCCAACGAGGAGCAGACCCAGGAGAAGCTGAAGGCCGAGGCTGAGGCCCTGGCCGCCGAGAAGGCGGCCGACCAGGCCGAGGTCGATGCATACAAAGCCGGCTACGAGTCCGACGACTCCGATGAAGAAGAAGAAGAAGACAAGCATGTCGCTGAGTCTAACGCGGACGACGCTGCCGCGAAGGAAGCGATGGACACGGACGATGCGGACGCCAAGCAGAGCACCGAAGAAGCCGAGCACACGTTCCCAGGAATGAACACCACCCAGGTGCTCAGCGCCCTGGACTTGCATCACTTGATCAAGGACCTGTGTCCGCCCTCGTTGAGTAGCACGCCCGCTGAGCCGACCGACGACTCGACCGCCGGGGACGCCGGCGCCGAGGCCGCCGCGGCCGCCCACGATGACAGGATACCCGCTTCGACTCCCGCCAAGCCCGTGCGCAAGCGCATCGTCGGTTTTGTCGGCTACCCCAACGTCGGCAAGTCGTCGACGCTCAACGCGCTGCTTGGCGCCAAGAAGGTCGCCGTCGCCGCGACGCCTGGCAAGACGAAGCACTTCCAGACCATTCACCTCGACGACGAAATGATCCTCTGCGACTGCCCCGGTCTGGTATTCCCCTCGTTCGCGACAACGCAGGGCGATTTGGTTTGCAACGGCGTCCTGCCGATCGACCAGATGCGCGAGTACACGGCACCCTCGGAGCTCGTGGCCCAGCGCGTGCCGCGCGCCATCATCGAGGCGACCTACGGCATCCACCTCGGCGACACGGCCCTGTCGCTCTCGAGCGCCGCCGGCGTCACGGGGAAAGTGGACCTTCACAGCACCCCGACTGACGTTCACGTGTCGGGTCTGCTCATGCTGCGCCGCTATGCCATCGCACGCGGCTACCGCCGCAACACCCAGGGCCAGCCAGATGAGTCGCGCGCCGCGCGCTACATCCTTAAAGACTTCGTCAGCGGCAAGCTTCTGTATGCCCAGGCGCCACCGCCCTTCCTTCTAGGTGAGAACGCCGCGGAGCGCGTCGCCGCGTACCACCGCGAGACCGTCAGTCTCATGATCGAGCGCCTCCGCGAGCAGAAGGGTCTCAAGGTCGATGGCCTGGCTGAACAGAACACGGCCAGCGTCGAGGCTGCCCGCCAGGCCCAGGAGGCCGACGCCGTGATGGGCGACGGTCAGACCGCGGCGCCGGCCCCGTCGGCCGCGGCGCCGCGCCGCTCGGACCGCCGCATGGACGCGAACTTCTTTGGCCCCGCGACGACGGGCCGCCGCTCGCGGGCGGGCATGCTCAAGGCCAAGGCCGTCACGGCGCATTCCACGGTCGCGCTCACGCCCTTCCAGAACAACACGCACCAGATCAACCCGCAACAGCCGGGCATTCCCCAGCTCGGCGCCCTCGAGAACCGCAAGCACCACAAGAAGGGCAAGAAAAACGAGAAGCGGCGAACGCGCTGGACGGCGGACGACGATGAGTGAACAACGTTTCTTCGTCGCTGCTGGCATCTTTCCATTTTCTCTCTTTTTTTCCCTTCTTCTACTTTTGAGTTGCACCTCGCATGGCATGGTATCGGTACCTCCCCCTCTTTATGGGTAGGAGTCCGACCGCCCTCCCCGCTCGACCGCCCATCTTCTGCGTCTCGCGCTGTCTCTCGACAATGGCGACGACGATGATGATGGTGAAGGCCAGGCGGGCGTTCCTTTTGTACGTGACCGCTTTCTTTCGCCTATTCTTTTAATCGATTTTCATTTTATTTCCCCCCTGTAGCATGTGACAAAGCGATCCACTGAAAGGTGGCATCAGAGCTGCATCCATCCCAACGCCCCGATCCGCATCGTGGATGTCTACGATGCGGATCGGCAAGGAAGCCGCCACCCATCGACATTTCAACAGACCCGCCAGACTTCTTTCGTTTTGTAGTTTTTTTAAAGAATTACGAATCTGTGTCGGCCCGCCTCAGTGCTGGAGCTCATGCAAGACGCTCCGCGACGTGCTGACGTGCATTAAATTACGAATCCCGATCCGCGCCACGCGGATCGGGAGGGAAAATAAGAGGGATGGAGAGAGGATCGAGCGGAGGGAAATGCGAATCACAGGGCAGTCGCGTCCAAGGGTACACCGCAGGAAGCGACGCCATGGCACTGATGCGGGGCGAATCGAGACGGTCGACCAGTGCCATCGCGCCAAAGTGGAAGGCGGAAGAAGGTGTGAGCCCTCTAGGCCTTGGACTTCTTCTTCTTGTCGGACTTCTCCGATTTGTCGGACTTGGACTTCTTGGCAGCCTTCTCCTCCTTCTCCGCAGACGACTTCTTGCTCTTCTTGCTCGACTTCGTGTCCTCGGCGGCCGCCTCGGCCTCGTCCGAGTCCGCCGATGCGCGCTTCTTACTCTTCTTGTCCTTGCTCGACGTCTTGTCCTCCTTCTCGGATTTGGACTTGGACTTCTTGGACTTCTTGCTCTTCTTCTCCGCGTCGGAGTCGGAGTCGGAGTCGGCGTCCGCAAGGTCGGCGGCCTGGCCGCCGACAAGCGTGGCCATGGCGGCCTTCATGCCGACCGAGTTCTTCTCGACCTTGCCGCCCTCCTCGAGGAAGCGAACACGGCTCTCGACCTGCTCGCGGAGCACGTCGCCGAACACGCGCGTCGGCGTGTCCAGGAAACAGTCGAGACGCGACGCCAGACTGGACTTGTTGGCGAGCACGCGCGCGACGCGGCCCTTGTTGCGTGGCGACGCACGCGTGATCGGCGACGAGTGGTACAGCAGACCGTACTTGGGGGTGTGCGACTTCGTCTTCAGCGCGCGGAAGAGGGCCTTCTCGGCGCCGAGGATCTGGACCGTCGATGCAGGCATCTTGGCGAGGTTGGTCAGCGAGCCGGCGTGGGCGATGAGGCGCGCGCCGATGCGTTCGCCGAGCAGCGCCGACACGTTCGGGGCGACCGCGCCCATCTTCTCGTCGAGGTAGGTGACGAGGTTGTTGCGGTAGCCGATGAGCGAGATGACGCGCTCGGTAAAGATCTGGAGGTGTTGGAAGTCCAGCACCGAGAGCTCCGTGCCCATCGAGGTCTTGGACGCATCAACCACGGCCTGGGTGCGGGCCTCGTCGTCCTCGAGGATCTCGCGGATCTGGGCGATGGACTCCGGGCGCGCGCCGAGGGTGGACTTGTCGGCGACGATGGCGGCCACGCGGGCGTAGGCAGGGCCCTGGGTGACAATCTTGGCGAGCTCGGGGAAGTGCCAGCCGTACCACTCGCGCAGACGCATCGTGAAGGTGTTAATGTCGGTGTCGAGGGTGTCGAGCAGCGAAATGGCCTGCGTGATCATGGTGTCCACGCGGTGGACGTTGAACTTGACCTTAGCACGGGAGTACGCGTGGCCGAGACCGAGCTGCGCCTGGTTGAGTGCGTTGCCCGTGGCGCCGACGGCGGCGCCGGCGGCCTGCGGCACCAGCTTGGCGGCATGGAAGCGGACACCGCGCACGATTTCCTTGACAATGCCGTCGCAGCGGCACTCGAGCCCGAGCTCGCCCACAATGGCCGACGCGAGCGTCTTCTCCTGGACGCCGAGCGTCAGCTGGCCCTTTTTGGCGTCCTTCGGCAGGTTGAGCTCCAGGAAGGCCTTGAGGAAGGGGTTGACGACACCCTCCGAGATGTCCATGCCGTTCTCGAGGGCGTGCGCAGCATTCTTGAACGGTGCAAAGGCGACGAGGGTCACCTGACGGCCGAACAGGGACAGGTCCGCGACCGAGGCCTGAATCGGCGCAATGTCCTGAGTCTCCGACTTGAAGAGCACATACCCGGAGGCGAGCTCGTGCAGAACGTACAGCATGGCGGCCACCGGTCGCGTTCGCGGCGAAGCAGGGGGGAAACCGAGGGGGGAAACGGGGGGGACGGAAAACGAAGCCGAGACACGAAACGGTTCGAGCGGACACAGGTCGGCGGCTAAGGAAGACTTGGGGAAGGAACGCCATCCACGTCTGGTCCAAGTTAGGATACCCGTGGGCGACCCTGACCCGGTGAGAATGGCCCCTGACGTGGCCGTGTCCGGCTCCACCGAAAGCGATGATGTGCTCATCACGACCCTTTCTTCGCCCGCGGCGGGGTGTGCTGCCCAGAGAGACGGTGCATCCTCCGGGACGTCGGTCCAGGACGCCGGTCCATCCTGCGCCTCGAGGGCTCGAGCGATGCCGTCGCTGGAGGGAGCTCGTCGGCCCCCCTTCGCCGCCGTGGCCGTGGCCGTCGTCGTCGGCGTCGGCGTCGGCGTCGGCGTCGGCCTCCCCCCGGAGCCTGGCAGACCCCCTCGCGTCGTCGTCTCGCGTCGGCCCGTCGCGGCAGGGATGGCGGCGACGCCCTGTGTGCCACGGCGGGTGCCCAGGTCCATGCCCAGGCCCGCCATGCCGCGGCCGCGGCCGCCGCCCGCAACCCTCGTCCGTCCTGGCCGACGGCGCGGCGGCCGAGAGAGGCCTGCCTTGCCCAGCGGGCTCGCCGGCTGGTCCCGGCACCCTGCGCGTGGGCGTGGGCGTTTGGCTGCGGGGCGTCACCACGGCGCGGCCTAACCCCGACGCGCCGCGCGCGCGGCCGCCACCGGCGTGCGAGGCAGGGAAGGGCCGTGCAGCACTCCGGAGGCGGGCGGTGGGAGGCGGGCAGCGCGTGCCGCGGGTCGCTGCACGCTACCGCGGCGCGCTGAGCGGCCCCACGGCCTCGGGCGGTCGGGTCGGGGGGTTCGGCGACGCCATTCAAGCGGCAGCCACGTCGGAGTTGGGGCCGCCGAGGCCATGGGGCGCCCGGGAGTGGCTCAGCTCCTGTCGCCGGGAAACGACGGCCGAGACTCCGACAGGCGCCGGGAGGACGGGGCGCAGAAGCCCATCGACTCGGGGAGCCGGCTGGGCACACACCGATCATCGCATTCTGTAAACACTTCCGACCACATCTCCTCAGAGCGGACGGTAGGCCACAGCGACTCCTCGAGGAGGATGTGTCAGGAGTCCTGACAACGATATCTCAATCAGATCGGTGTTTCCATCGGGAGAGATGAAGCCATCAAGCATGCCACACGCTCGATGCTGCGTGCTGTGGCTCTTTGCTGTGGTCCAGGCTTCCATGATTCGATAGGACATGGATCGAGTCCTTCCCGTGGCGGTGGCGGGTCGTCGGTGCCTGTGCCGGCGCTTCTGGCGACGTCCTCACATGGCCGCATCTCACCACTGAAAGCATGCCGTGGCACCCCCGAGCGAGAAATCGGGTCTGCATCAATAGTCAATTGCGCATCCGATCAGAAAGATGTTCGTGCTCGGTGTCCTCGAGATCTATTGGGGGTTATCTCCATATCTATATAGTTGGGAGACCCAGCAGGAGAAACTCGTGTAAACAGAGCGTCAAGGTAGTAAGCCCGCACATGCGGGGATGTGTCACCCATTACGATCCTGGCGCAGGCGACAACGAACAGAGATGACGTCAAGGCCGCTCGAACGACGATGACTCCATCGTCGCTTGGCGAAAGCGCTGCCCTCATCCAGCCCTCCGCTTCATGATGGAGACGCCAAAATGCTGTCGTTTCAGTATGTCCGATTCAGTGCTCAAGTGCCAATTCGGCCTGCCGAAGCGATGCATGGAAGCTCAGAACAATGATTTACACAGTGATTTTCCGGTCCGCAGGACGGCGCTTTGTTTTCTCATCGTTCTGTCGGCGAATGCCTGCGCCACACAAGCATCAGCGGCATGCCGCGCATCACTGCGCGGCTCACGGGGTGGCGGCGAGACAACGCGGCCCCACGCTCGTGTGGCGCAGGCGTGACCGTGATGGCGACCCGCGAGTAGGGCCGCGCGCTCAGCGGCTGCTGTGGCGACAACGACGGCTAGCGAGCCGGCCGGCGAGCGCCTTCCGACACCACGCATGCGGCCTCTCATGCCCATGAATCGGATACGAAGCACGTGGACGAGGCGTGGGCGACGCGGTGAGGGCGTCGATCATTCAGAGGTCCGAATCCTATGGCGTCGAGCGACGCGTGCGGCCCTCTCTCGGCCGTCGGATGCTCACCCCCGCGTCATCGTGTCCACGCGTCTTTTCCGCTCGCGCCTTTGTATACGGGTCGCCGATCCACGCAGTGTGCGAAACGCTCCGTCTGCTGGCCGTACCCAGCGACCACCGAGTTAGCCCAGCGAGCCCCCTGTTCCCGCTGAGCGCGCATTCGTTCGATTCGCCACGCGGTGCGCGATCCCCCAATGCGGCGCGGTTTCAGGTCTGCCTGCCCCAAGATCATCGACACAGTCAGCGCGCGTCAGTAGCGTCGTACCACGGAGAGCGGTCTGCGCCAGCGCGGGCCATTGAGAAGCGATTCGCAGCGGACCACGTGGTCGCGAGGACGCCGCCGGAGGCCCCACGCTGACGCGACCAGGCCGCGACAACGCCGGCGGCACCATGCCCGCCCCAGCGGCGGCGATCACCGCGCTCCGCGAGAGCCATGTCTCCCGAAGCGGTTACAGGCTGCTGTCGCCGTCAGGCGACCCACAGCCGCTCGGCGTGGCGTCCACGATCGTGTTTGGGCCGGCCGAGGACCGCCGCATCGCGCTCTCGGACGCCTCGGGCTTCAAGGGGCTGCCCTTGGAAGCGCTCGTTCTGCTCTATGAGAACCGCCAGCTCAACTGGGCGGACTACATGAAAGTCTGCGTCGCAAAATCGGCCGAGTTCAACCGCGAGTTTCCTAACATCGCGCACCGCGATTATCAGCCCGTCAAAGACTACTTGGAAGGCACGACGAAGGGGCTCGAGGGTCTCGAGTCGACGGTGGCCAGCGGCGGCAATCCCGAATGCGACGAGATCTTTTCCTTGGTCGCGAAGGTCAAGGCGGGAACCAAGCGCAAGGCCCTCGATGCGATCGAAGCCTATGAGCTGCCGACGATGGACCGCAGCAGTATCCTCTGCGTAAAGGGGTCCAAGGGCCTCGTGTCACTACGGCGCAGCGCGCTGATGGCCTTCCGCAAGGTCGCGGGGCCGGATGGGAAAGGCGCGCCTGAGCATACGCGCAGCGGCAGCGCGTCAGCCTCGGCGTCACGGGCCCCCTCGCGCGTACCCACCGCTAGCATGTCGCGGACGCCGTCTGGATCGGCATCTGCCGCCGCCAAAGACCCGAAGCGGATCCCGATTATCGTTGTTCCGTCAGCACCGCAGGCGACGATCACGCTCATCAATGCTAAAGATTTCCTGGTGGAAAACCGCTGGGTGCCAGTCGAGGAGAAGCGGAAGGCCGGCGAGTCCGTGAAGCCGCAGTCGGTGATGATCGAGCGCGACGCGAAGAATACGCCGCCGGGGCTGCCGCGGCAGTACCTGGTGGTGGACAGTGTGAGCCGTCTCGCGGCAGCGGACTGGTCGCGCGTCGTCGCGGTCTTTGTCACGGGCCAGGCATGGCAACTGAAAGGCTGGAAGTGGAAAGAGCCTGTCGAGATTTTCCACCACGTCAAAGGGTTCTGCCTCAAGCTGCGCGGCGATCCGCTGCCGCCCGCGATTGCTCAGTGGAACGTCAAGATCCTGGAGGTAAGCCAAGCAACTGCAAATCATGCTTCGAGAGAACGAGCGATCCAATGGTCAAACCACTGTATGTCCAGCAAGTATGTCACTCACTGCTCCTTTTCTATGATGATGCCGACACGACAATATTGGTTCTCATGGTGTACTGGCGCATCTGTGTGGTGTATAAATCCTTCATGACCCGGGTGTTTTTAGATCCATCCCAACCAACGCCACCTGGATATGCACACGTCATACGAGTTCTGGCGACAGATTGACAGCGTCCTGCGCAAATAATCAGCGCAAGTAGCGGCTGAGTCACTCGACATCTAGTTAATATTATTGAAATGATTGATACCCCGTGCTCTCTCCCTCCCTCTGCATCGTGACGCGACCATCGAGCATGAGTGATTGCGGGCTTGCTTCCAACGATTTTTATGGCATCTCGTCGGATGGCGCAAAGCCAGAACGCAGCTGGACAATAGCCTTCGGTTCGGGTGACGCGGTCGTGTCGATGCGGTCCGAAAGCTTGGTCTCGTCGAGGAAACGCGCCCACAGCGCCGGGAAATCGGTATGAAGTAAGGCGCGATCGGCTTCTGTGGCCGTGTTGTTGAGGAACGTCCCGAAGGCGTGGGCGAGCTCGAACCACGCTTGCGCCGGTGCTGATTTGGGCGGGAACGACAGCCCGTCCTTGGCCATCGCGCCGCGGAGCCGCGAGACATAAGTCTCGTCCAGCCGCTTTGATGCCTTCGAAGGTTTCTCATGCTTCAGCTGGACGCCGTCGATGCCGGCGGCCAACTGTCGGATCGTCGCCTCATCCGCCTTCGACCGCTGCGCCGACTTCTTTACCGCAGCGCTCGGCGTGGTTCTGTCTGCTTCTGTCTGGACTGTCACGGTGGCAATTGTCGTGTCAGCTTGAGCCGTCGCCGGTTCTGTTGCTGTTGCTCGCGCCAGCGCTTGTGCTGTTTTTGCCGACGCGGAGAGGTCGACGACATTGGACAGAGCCGGGACATGTTTCTGCATCGGTAGCTTGTTCCGCGCCCGCTCACGGATCATTCGAAGGAATGAATACCACAGCGTTTTGGCCTTCAATAGCCCAACGACGCGGCCGTCGGTGTCGAGGCAGTAGAGCACGTAGCCTTCAGTGCCGTATTCCCGCTTCACGTCCCACAAGATGGCCGGCAGCACGCGCGTGAAGGCGGGCGGAGCCGCCAGGCGTCGGGTCTCGTACGGGATCACATGGACGCCCAGATCGGCAAGTTCGCGAAGTATAGCCCGAGGTGGCTCGCACCAGTACTTCCACTCGGCGTCGAGGCATGCCGAAATACACGTGGCGGCATACACGACGATGGTTGCTGCGTGGGTCGTCACGGTCTCGATGTGCCGGTCGTTGGGCGATTCATACTCCAAGCACAGCGTGAGCCGGCGGTCGTCCAAGAAGCGAAAGAGCGCCGCGGGATCCGGCAGGGCGTGCCACGTTTCCAGACAGGCATGCAACACGGCGACAGCATAGTTATACTGGCGCAGGTGCGCATACGTATCGAAATCATGCGCATCGCGCACCAGGCAGTGGTAGTTTTTGCTGCCGCCGAGGAAGACGTAGTCTTGGCGCATATCGCCGGTGTCGCGAACCCGCAGCGCACGGAAATGGCCGGCCGAGCCGTTGGCCTTGCGAGACAGCATCACGGTATGGGTGGTGTCAGGCGGCACCGTGAAGTAGGCTGCCCAGTCGGGCAGGACGTTGGCGGCGCTACTGGCCGGGGCGGCGTCGGGAAACTTCTTAAGGGCCCACAGCGGCATCGCGGTGAGGTCCTCGCCGGTCGGCAGGTAGCGGAAGGTCATGAACGTCATGCCGCGCGCGATGCGCAACCGTGTCGGCGCATGATGATCGTAGACCTGGTCGATGGTGGCCGCGCGTTTTCCGCTCGGCAGGTTGAAGTGGTACGGCTGGATGTGCACGTCCCACAGCCTCACGGCGGCGAAGAGCTCGCGCGGCAAGATCCCATCGGGCACATCGAAACCGTTTGTCGTCCCGGCCAAGTGGGGTGTGTTCATGCAGAAGTCGAAGCATTGCTTGATCGCGTCCTGGTGATCCAGCGCTTCCTGTACAAAGGCGGGAATCATGGCGCCGCGTAGGTGCGGTGTAGGCTCAGCGTCCAGGTTTTCTTTTCTTCGATGGCCAGGCCAGGGTGGGATTCAGCCAGGATCAGGATCTATCTCAGGATGACTACAGCGATTGGTAGTTGGGCACCAGTCCTACAGCACCAGCCCAGCTGCTTTTGGACGGCTGGCATACGGTCGGCGCGGGCCCGCGAGAGAACGTCGCGGGAGGAGAAAAAGGGATGATCGGCCGGAGCTGGCACACGTCGGCAAAGCAACGGGCACCCATTCATTAAGTCCTTCTGCGTTGCGGCACTCCCGCGGGGGTTCGCCATGTCGCCCCGTTGTCGGCTGATCGTGTGCACATCGCGGCGTTGCGGATCGATACGTCGATGCGAGCCCTGGGTGGTGCGACATGGGCCTGAGCGGCAGAACGAACGACCATCAGGGGTCCTTTATCGCCTCCTTCGCGATGTGGCGTGGCGTGGCGATGGAGGCGTGGACGACGTTACCTGAAGACGACCTGCCACCCTCCTGCGCAACGCATGGCCTCACAGCCTTGGACGGCCACCGTGGGCACGCGCCACGGGTTCGCCCAGCACAGCGGATAGCGACGGCAGCAGCGTGTCCGGGCTCTTTCGGCGTTGTGATGGCCATCGTGGCAGCAACACAAATCCTGAGCCTCGGGCAAGGGCGCTTGAGCGAGCCAGAAGCCAGTCTATCCGCCGCCGAGCACTCTCCCAACAATCGAAGTGAATGTAGGCGGCCTCCTTGGGTCATTTGGGAAAGTCTTCTGCCCTGGTGCTGGGTCATCTGACCCAAGGAGGGGAACCATCTCTACCGACCGTATTATATACCGCCGCCCGCCACGCAGAAGGGCAGCGCGCGACTCAAGAGAGCCGAGTGGAGTTGAATCCTGTAACACAAGTAGCCTTATAGTATTAAACGCAGCGTATTGGGGGACATACAATAAGAAAATGAGGCATTGAATGGAAAAAACGAGAGAGCCAGCCCCAAGCCGGCCCGCCTTATGCCTGCCGCGCTCCACCCCGATTAACGATATAGGGTATGGGTACGAGCACGTGGGGCCAGAGCGGTCCCGTTAATTACAGTTCTTCTTCCTCCACGTTGTTGGGCTCGAAGGTTGACAGCAGGTTCTGGTATATCTCCTTGAACAGGAAGGGGTCGCCCGAGAGCCGCTTAATGCGCAGGCCGTGGATCTTGAGCAGCCAGATTTTGCACAGCTCGATCTCGAGCTCCATCTTCTTGCCGTCAGGGCGGAGCAGCGTGCAATCCATCATGTAGTACTCGGGGATGCGCTTGAACGAAAACTTGCCGTCATACTGGCGCTGCAGCATGAGCAGCGTCTGGTGGACCTCCTGCCACAGCACCGTCGGCGCGAGCGAACTCGTCAACGCCGTGTTCACCGAGAACCGCACGCTGCGGATCACCGTTGGAGGCCGGTGGATTGCATGCCACTGCTCGATCTCCTGCGTCGTAGGCTCGATGTCGACCGAGCACCCGGACCGGTTGCCCTCCTCGTCGCTGTCGCCGTCCGCATCCCGGCTACACCCCCCGTGGTCCGTGCCGTCATCGCCGTTGCCCACGGGCGTCGACAGCCGTTCCATCTTATGCAGCGGATCGGGGTCGTCTTCGATCGATGTGGCGGGGCGGAGACGGCCGCCGTCCGGGAAACCGCCATGCATGATCCCTGCCACGTGGCCGCCGGACGGCTTCAGGTCGTGGCCTGACTGCGCCAGCAGCGGCGTCTGCCGCGCCTCGGAGCGGGAGCTGTTGAGGCCGACCGCGCGCAGGCCTGTCACGACGACGTTGTGTGAGGCGCGGCGGCTGGGCCGCGCCTCGATGACCGGTGGCGCGGCCGACGCCGGCCGCAGCGGGCCCGTCACGGCTGACATACGCCGTGCGACGTTCAGTGGGTGGTCGATAGGCATCCCGGGCCCCGCCGAACTGATGCGCCGGTGCCCGTTGGGCAGCGAGGCGCCCGTGCTTTGGGCCGAGGGCGGACCCGAGCCGCCGCCGCCGAGCGCGGCATTCAGCGTCAGCCCCGCGGATTTGTGGCGCGACCGCGACGACAACGTTGTCTGGTTGAGTGCCGCGCGACGAGTGGGCGAGGAGGACGACGAGGCGGTGGTGGGCGCCACAATCGAGCCCGACGTCGTGCCGGTCTCGGTCCCTGTGCCCGTGCTCACGGCGCCCGCCGGACGACCCGAGTGACTCGCTTCGTCCTGCTCTTCTTCTTCGGGGATGCCCATGTCGCCATCGCCGTAGGAGGGCGCCTTGGCGATCGCTTCGTCGCCGTCGATGCCGTCGTTGCTCGTGCTCGTGTTGTTGGCGAGACTACCCGGATAGCCATTGTTGGAGCGCTGCGACATCTCGCTGCCGCGGCGGACGCCGATTGACGAGAGCCGGCGGCCGCCCATATCGATGCCATTCACCGGCGACCGCGGAGAGTTCGCGAGGCGGTCGGGCGACTTGGGCAGAGCCACCTTCTCTAGATGCACTGAGGTGCTGACGTGGTCCTTGAAGGTGTAGGTGATACAGTCCTTCTCATGGACAATGTTCTTAATGAAGGTGCCGAGCTTTTGGACTTCGTTGTTCTTGGGCAGAGCAGGCATGATTCGCGGCGGGAGCTCGGTTTCGTCGCGGTTCACCCACGGGTCGGAGCGCAGCATATCCATCGTGGCCCGCTCTTTGGGGTCCTTGACAAAGATCTTGCTGAACAGTGCGCAGAGCTCAGGCGAAAATCGCCGCGGGAGCACGTAGTCCAGCGCCTTGATCTTGGCATACAGGGCACTGATTGTTTCGCCCGTGAATGGAGGGCGCCCCGTCAGCATTACGTACAGAATAATGCCCATCGCCCAGATATCGCTCTTCACACCGATATAGGGGATCCCCGAGATCAGCTCAATCGCCGCATAGTTTGGGGTCCCGCAGAAGGTGCGCATCAAGTCGTCTTTATCGGACGAGAACGTGCGGCCGAGCCCAAAGTCAGAAATCAGCAGATCCTTCTGCTTGTTGAGCAGAAGGTTCTCGAGCTTGAGGTCACGGTGCACGACGTTCGCAAGATGACAGTGATCCATCGCCGAAATGATCTGGCGGAAAAGACGCCGCGCTTCTTTCTCCCCGAGGTGGTCGTGCGCCAGGATGTAGTCGATGAGCTCGCCACCGGGAGCATACTCCATGACGACCCAGCATTCCTGCGGTGTGTCGACGACCTGGAAGATGCTGATGATGTTGGGGTGGTCGAGCCGCATCAGCAGCTGCACTTCCAGCTGGAACGATGACATGAGTCCGGTCTCCTTAGGGGCATCGGGCCCGAGCTGCGCTACCGCCGCCGCCGCCCACGGCGCCGCATGGGCCCCCGACTTGGCGAGCACCGCCTGCGCTTCTTTGTACTGCTTGCGATCATGCTGCTCTTGAAGCCGCTTTGCTTGGGCCTTGTCGATGACTTTGAGCGCGACTTTTTGGTTCGTGGCTTTGTGCACGCCGATCTTGACTTTGGAGAACGCGCCTTGGCCAATCGTCTTGCCGATCTGGTATTGGCCCAGCAGCTGGCTGCGTGCGCCGGGCATGGCGGGCAAGCAACGGCGCGGTCCGTGGATTGGGAGTCGAAGGTCTCTTTCTCTAACGAGACGTCTCCACAATTTCGGTGGCCTTAGCAGGCATGCGTCTGATCAATCCCCGGGCGACGGGCGGGATAGTGAAAGCCAGAGCACTCGGTCGGGAACGGCAGAAAGGAACGTCTTCTGTCTACAGCCGTCGGGATGGGATGGCGACGGCAGCAGGTCTCCTCTCAGTCTATGGTTATCGCGGTATAGAGAGGAGAAAGGAGGATGGTTGGTTGGCTGGTTGGTTGGCGAAGCATGGTCGCATGTGAAGCCACCCGATCTGCCATGGGTATCGTTGCTCGCACTAGTCCTATTAGCCGTATCAGTTTTCGAAGCTGTTTTTGCGTATACTATCATGGCGATGCAGCGACAGCGGTTACGAACGTCTTTGCCGACAGCCGTTTCGGGGGGTCACGCTGGCCCAGACGTTGCGCCTGGCCGTGGCTCCTGGAGGACGGCATTCCACCCACGGTGATGCACGGCTGCTGCCCCGGCCACACCGCTTGCCCCTGCGTTCGGCGTCCCGTCTCAGATGCGTTTGCGAGGCCACGCTGGCGACGCCGATGACGAGGTGATGCAGACGTAGCGTCCAAAGCCGCTCGGCTCAGTTCGGATGGACCCGGCGCCGCGTGAGCCGCCCCTCCGAGTCGTCCGAGTGGACCGTTGAATGCCCGTGCGATCGCGATTGCTCTCGCGTTCTGCCTCTGGCCATCGCCGTGGCATCGCCATGCATCGCCATGCATCGCCCGTCCGTCGGCCCGGCTGCCGGCCAGGCTGGTGACTACCTGCCTCCTCGGTTGTCACGGTCGCGGCGGCGTGCGTCAAATGGGTGAAAGCAATGCCGCGGAGGGGCCGTGAGGTGGCCTCGACTCGCTGTGTTGCTCATACAGCGACTGCCAACGAGAGAAAAAAAACGATGCTGGTGCTCGGCACGACCGTCCGGACGTTGCAGTGCATTCCACGCTGCGTCAGCGTGTGCCTCGAGGGGGTCGGGGATCTGGGGGCGCCGACATGCTCGCCTCCCTCCCTCAGCGGCGTCCGGTCGATTCGCCTGTGATGCCGATCCCTCGCGGCCCCATCACCCGCGGCGCGTCGGAGTTTCGCTCACCCCCGCATCGCCGCCCGCGGTGGCGGTCTTTGTTGGACCAAGCTCTCTCCCCTCGCTCTCTCTTTATTGTTTCTTAGACGCGCCAAACAAGCGGATGGGTGGTGAATCGATGGACACCGCGACGACGAATGGCGCCCTATCTCCATGTCGCGTGAGCTCATCCATCGACCGCCACGCGCGATGGAGGTGGCAGGAAGGGCGCGCACATGGGTCCGCGTAGTCGCACCAAAACAAGGCTTGGCCGTGCCACCACTCAGTGCCGTTCACGGTCGTGTGATGCGGAGCATCAACCGTCATCAGGACGAACCGCCGATCAAAATGGGTCCAGGAACCCCACGTGGCACGACGACTCAGCACGAATTCGCGCACGACACACCTCGAGGATGAACGTATAAGCTCAAGGATTCCTGGATCAATGCACAGTATATAGGACTGACCCGCTTTGTGATCCCGATGAGCGCCTCAGTCTGCAGCATATCGATGTGATGCAGGATGCATCGGCGTCATCACAAACAGATTTCAGTGCTGCAACTGTGCCGAATCTGGGCAGCACCGTCTCAATCAAGATGTAATTCATTCTTGTTGATCGGCAAAATCATTCGGATTACAACGTTAAGATGGATGAAGATTCTGGAAAGCGCGTATCAACGGCGGCTACACCATGGCGGAGGCCTCGGTTGGCGACTCGAGCCAGGTCGTCATCTGCTCTTCCATGGCGGCAAGTTGAGCCCGCAGAAGCTGGATCTCTAAGCCCTGAGCCGTGCGGTCGGTCACCAGGGTTTTGATCTGGACCATCGCGTGCTGGGCCACCGTCTCGCTTTCCTGTCGCTCAACGACGTGCGTCTGGCGCTCCGCCGCATAGGCCTGTAGCTCCGCGGCAAGCGTCTGCCGCTCGGCGGCGAGCGACTCGCACTCGGCGGCGAGGGACTGGCGTACCTGCGCCAGCTCCGCCTCGGCCGCCGCCGCGCGCGCCTGGAGCGCTGCGTTCTCCTGCTGCATCTGCGTCGCCGACGCGTCCCGCAGGGCGATCTGCTCGAGCATCGACGTGTTTTCCCTAGCCAGAGCGTCACACTGCCGCTGAAGGTCGGCCTTGGCCGCCAGCGCCGCATCTCGCGCGGCCGCGGCTGTTGCCGCCGCCGCCGCCGACGCTGCAGCCGCTTCGGCCGCCGCCAGCGCGGCTTCCTCTGCCTCGGCTGCCGCCTGTGGATCCGCGACAGGATCCGTTTGGCATGCCATCTCGCGATGCCCCGGCGAACGGGTCTGAATCTGCACGTGCCGGACCTTCTTACGGCGCCCGGCGCCGCGCGGACCTAGCGGCAGTGTGCTCGATGTGTCGGGCTGGCCGGGCGCCGGACTCGTGCCCGTGCTCGGACCCGAGCTCGGGCCGGTCTCGTCAGTCAGCGGCGGGCTCATCGCGCGCGGTGACTGCATCATCCCGTGCGGCGACTGCACTATGCCGCCGACGCCGACGCTGACGCCGGCGCCGGCCGCGTTCAGGCTGTTGCGCGCCAATGGCATGCTCGGCGCCGCTCCGTTCGGGGGCGGCGTCATGTTTGAATCCATACTGGTGCCCGTGGTCGTCACCGAGCAGGGGTACGCGCTCGAGTTGGACGCGGCGACGGCGCCGCCATCCGCCGGCGCCATCACGAGCGACCCACGCGACGAGCTGGAGAGTAGCGACGAGTGGCGGTGGCTAATCACGATTGGACGGTCTATCAGGGAGTCGCGGATCCCGCCACCGGTGGTGGGGCCGGTGGATGCCACGTTCATGGGCGAGCCATCGGCCGCCGTAGCGGCGCTGGCCACCATCATGCCACCGGCGGAGACGCCATTGAGCTGCATGAGCAGGTTCTGCGGCGGTGAATAGGGCGCCTTCTCGTTGTTGCGGAGCGGGACCTGGGCAACAATGCCACGCTGAACCCGTTTCCAAATGAGGTAGGCATCGCCGGCCTCGCCGACGGGCACGTCCTCGGGATGCAACTCCGAGACGGGCGTTTCGACAGGCGCATACAGATCGGCCTCAATCTCTTCCAGCATCCCCAAAAACCGAACCGTCTTGCGCGGGTTCGAACCCCCGCCCGCCGAGGCGCTACGCTTCGCCTCCTGAGCCGCGCGCAGCTCGGGCGAATCGACCATCGACGCGTCGAACATGGCATTGAACTCCGTGTTGCGCAGCAGCTCCTCGTCCATCTCGTCGTAGAGCCATGCGTCGGGATCGTCGCCGTCCGCACCGTCAGCAGGGTCCGTCCCCCCGTGCTCGGTCCCCGAGTCGGGGCCTGCAGGTTCGCCCTGCGCCATGCGCACGGCTGCTATCGCCATGGCCGTGGCCGTCTGCTGGTCATGCCGGCTGGAGTCGGTCATCGGGTATGCGGGACGGCGTGGCGGGACGTTGACGTTGGAGTTGCGCAAGGGGCGCGCCGTGATACTGGATGCGGCCACATCCGGTTGGCCGCGGGACTCATCGCTATACATGGCAGACTGCTGCTGCTGCTGCTGCTGCTGCTGCTGCTGTTGCTGTTGTACTTGTTGCTGCTGCGGTTGCTGCATTTGCTGCTGATACTGATACTGCTGCTGTGCCGGCTGGGACTGATACTGATGCGACAACCTCTGCTGCTGCTGCTGCTGCTGCTGCTGCTGCTGTCGCTGAACCGGCTGCGGTTGGTAAGCTTTGGCCCTTGGAGACTCGACGCTGGCTTGCGTGCCCGGCGGAATCACCGGGCTCGGATAGCCGCGCACCCCATTGGCGGAGGCTGCCGTCGCGCCCTGCTGCAGGCTCGATCGTCGGCTCGAGCTTGTGATCGGGCCCGTCACCGACCGCCGCTGCTGCTGCTGCTGCTGGCCCGCCTTTGCCGCATCCGCCGCCATGCTCCCGCCGTTCGGGGGCGCATAGCTGCCTGCATGCACGGCCGGCGAGGCCGGCGACGGCGTCGGCGTCGGCGACGGGGACGGCGACACGCCTGCAGGGAGCATGGGCGGGCTCGGCCCGGCACCCGCGTGCTGCGGCGAGTGCTGTGAATGAGCCGCCGGATGGTGTGACTTGACAGCGGCCATATCGGGCGACGGGTACGCCGACGCGCTGCGCTGCATCTTCTCCTCGGGATCGGCCGGCGGCGCCGCGGCGTACGCGCCCGGCTGGATCGAGTTGCGGGGACGCACGGGCCCCGAGACCGGGGCGTTGCCCGGCGGATGGGCCGGCGGGGCGGCGTTCGGGTTCCAGAGATGACTGCTCGAGCGCTTGTTGATCACACCCTGTGGTGGGAGCGCGCTGGGCGTCATGCTGATCGGCCGTGCGCCCGCAGCGTCGCTTCCCGGCGGCGTCACCACGCGTCCACTGTTCTGGAAGGGCTCGCCAGGGCGCTGGGGCGGACTGTCAGTGAGCTGCTGCTGCATGGCAGGATTCGCCGCCGAGGCGATGGATATGGGGCGAAGCATGCCAGGCTGGATGGATTGCCGCTTACTGTGTCCGCCGGGCTGCTGCTGCTGCTGCTGGACGGGATATGACTGTTGTTGTCGATACTGTTGTTGATACTGTAGTTGTTGTTGTTGTTGCTGCTGCTGCTGCTGCAGAACGGCAGACGGCTCGCCATACAACTCCGACGACTGGTCCTCGAACGGCTCCGGCTGCGCGTCGCTGTTCACATCGAAGTGAGGCGGTTGCTGTGATTGATCCATCATCATACTGTTGCGGTTCGACGGCGCGAGCATGCCCGCACCATAAGCGCTTCGCCGGTGGTTGATGCTCATGCGCTTGCGATCCTTCTTGGTGACCTCGGCGTGGGCGTCGGCGCTTGCGGACGGCGGCGGCCCGCCGTTGGCCGCCTTCGATGCAGGCAACCATGAGCCATGCCGGTAGCTGGACGCCGGCGGCGTGGCCGTCGCCGTCGCGGGCACGGACATGGTGGCCGCGGGCGGGCGCAAGCGTCGGCCAACGACGATGCGGCGTTCACAACTCGCGCGCCGCGGCGTCTCTAGGCGACGAAGACGGCGCTCACGACGGTGGCGCGGGTGGCAGGTGGCGGTGTGTGGACGCCGCAGAGGCGCCGATCTCGAGCTGCGGTTCGCGCCAGTGATGGGCGACCGTGGGGCAGGTGGGATGGCGGGGGTCCGGGACGGGGTTTGACGGGGGCGCGTAAGGGGCGAGGCACGCAGCCGCTGACGGCCGATCGGGGCAGATTCGGTGCAAAGGCTCTTAGGATCGGCGTGGCTGAGATGGGGAAGACGTGAGGGCACCAACACCAGATTGAGGATAACGTCGGAGCAACGACAGGTGGGCCAAGGCCCAAGAGCCGTACCGAGGGTGGGAATCCCGTCAGCGAGTGAGCGAATTCGGTGCCGGCACCGGTGCTCACGCCGGTGGTTGCGGGATGCTGAGACGAGGCGAGACGGGCAATGTATACAAGGCACAAAAGGCCTTCTACGGAGATGGCAAGATGTCAATATATACGAGTATGGACGGCTGTCAAGTGCAGGAGGGAAGTCCCGTCGTGGGGTCCTGGAAGGGGGAGCAGGGAAAGAGGGAGAGGGAGAGGGAGACGTCTCCGCTAGCAGAAGAAGGGCGCTTATCCCGTCAGGACGTGCTTGAACTAAGGCACAAGGCCATGCGTGACGTCGTCGACGATCATTCATTCATACGGCACGCACCGCCATGACAGGATTCCACAGGATGATCTGCGTTCCTGCGTGGGTCCATCAAGAGCAACGGATTGGCGCATCGCCCCTATGCGGAGGAGAGACCGGCGACCCCAGAAAGTGGTCCGGAAAGACCACGTCCGAGACATCGCCTCGGACCTGAGAGACCCATGGCCGCCGTCTTCCTGGTGGGAGCCGGGACCGCCGCGGTCAGCACATGAAAGGCGCATCATCTGCAAGATGATGGCGGTCCTCGGACACATTGTCTGGCATCGTGTGAATGTCGGCATGAGGCCACGCACCGCCTGCGGCTGGCCCCGCGCCGACACTCTCTCTGGAAAAAATTGACCCATCGGCCACGGACGGGAGTCAGCACCGGTGCCGATGATCACGCCGTGGCGCCATTCCATTTTCATATCAGGGTGGCGTCGCCCTGCGGGGTCGCGAGACTGTGCGGGATGGCCCAGGACCCGAGCGGCTCCGGCCGAGTCGACCCATGTGTAGCGGGACCGATGGAACCGCGCCATTTGCATGCAAATCGCAATGTCGCCCCCGCCAAATGCTTGAAAATAGACCTCCGCGCTACGGCCACAGAGGTCAACGACTCGCATGCACAACGTCACTCAGCGGTTGACTCGTTGGATGACAGGCTCGCTGTTGATGATATGTCGTTAGCATCGCAGGGCTTGGCGAGACCGATGGTGACGCCGCCGCTGCCTGTCCACCTCGGGCTTAACCGCGACCTCGCTGCTATCGCCAGACGCCTCGCGGTGCGTTCTGGATGGTATAGTATCGCATCATCGCACCGACATGATGCCGTATGCGAAGGTCGGATCGGACATTCCGCAACTAATGGGGCGGCGCAGGTGACGCTATACTTTTCACGCGCTTCGAAGCATGTCGTGCTTGCTTACGGATCCGGCACGATTGCTGTGCGCTGGACCGACCGCCTCCGTTCGATGGGCTGCCATCCTTGATGAATGGCCTCCGGTCCGCATCCCTTTGGCGTCCCGGCCAAACAAGGCGGGACCCGGCGACGCGAGAAAGGATGCGGGCGGCGGGGCGCAGGGCCGTGGGGTTTACGGCGCCCTGCGGATACCCTGCGGCGAGTCTGCTGAGCCGATCGCGTCGAGCCGGTCGCGTCGTTTCATACGTATATATAATAAGGACCCAATACCAGGGAAATCACCGTTCAGCTGTCGCGATGCATACATTCAAGAAGAGTGATCCTGCAGGCGCCCTCCCACCCGATGATTCGGCCAATCGACAGCGCTTATGAGGTCGGGGCGGCGGCGTCCGGCGAGGCGGATGCGGAGACCGCTGCAGGAGCCGGTGAAGGCGGTGCCTGGACAACGTCGCCTGAAGGGGCCGCATCAGAGACGGCGGCAGGTGTTGGGGCGGCCGGCGGGGTTTCCGGGGCGGCTGGCTCCGTCGTGGTCGCTGCCGTCGCGCCCGCGGCAGGTGCTGCCGTGGATGCGGCGTCCGACTGTCCCAGCACCTCGAGGTTGAACTTCTTGTAGGTATGGTAGTCGCGGACGACACTCATCATGGCGATGGTCTTGCAGACTTCGACGATGACCACCAGCTCTGGGCGGGTGAGATCAACGGTCGCCGTCTTGGGCGCGACCGCAGCCAGCGCTTCGATGATCTCCATGCGCGTCGTCTTGGTATGGTTGCGCACCTTCGCCTGGATGCTGAACGTGCACGGTGCGTCCTGCGGGAAGTGCTTCTGGAACAGCAGTTTAGCGATCCGCACCATCTCGGGCAGATTCGCCATGCACGTCGCCTGGATCGGCAGCGCCCGCGACGTATACCGCGTCATGGGCTGCGGCGCCTGGGCCAGCGTCTCGCACAGCGACGTCACAATGCGCGCCGGGTCCACGGGCGGCTGCACCTCGCAGAAGCACACGCACGCGATGTCCAGATCGTGCCACCAGAAGCGGCGGCGCGTGCGGCCCTTGGCATCCAGCGCCGGCTCGCGCAGCGCGGCCAGCTCCCGCTCCAGCTCGTCGTCGACATCGTTCGCCGCTGTTGACGCATCGTGCGCCGCGGCCGCAGGCGGCGTCGTCCCATCGGCACCGGCACCGGCAGCCGCGGTCGCGGTCGCGGCAGGAGGCGCAGTGCCGTCCAGCGGCTCGGGGCCGTAGAGCCGGTCCGCCACGTCGCAGAAGAGGTTGCGCATCTCCTTGGAAGCCTGTTTTTCGTGGCGCAGCGCGGTCGTGACCATGATGCCGACCATCCCCGGCTTGATGGCCATGCCGTCGGCGCGCTGGCCGTTGGCATGGTATACCGCGCGCTTGCGCTTCACGACGGAAGCCGCCGCGCCACTCGGCGCGCTGCGCTTGCTGCCGTCGCCCATTCTGCCGTCTGGGTCAGAGAATACCGATCCAAACCGATTCGGCTGATGGTTGGACGTGTCGGAGTTTTTTTTCTATTTTTTGTCTGTGTGATTGGAGGCGGCAGCCAGGCGACAGGCACGGAGCAGAGGGGCTGGAAAGCGTATGGAGAGCCTCGACGCAATGTTCGTGAATTGCTCGGATCACGGACGCGGATCAAGGCCCCCTCACTCCCGACACCCATGGCCGAAAGTCGGGAAACCCAGCCGCACCACTCGCAGGCATCGCATTCTCCGCTATGACATGGCGCGATGCGGTGGACGGTTGACCACGAGCCATCATAGCACGGAAGGGGCTCTGCCGTGCCTTCCTTAAGCCAGGGGGGCCGTCCCCCTTCCAACTCCGCGCCCCAGGACGGGTCGGGTCGCTCCTCCCTTCCTCCGGTCCCTGCCCATTCGCATTGGCGACGCCCGTCCGGCTTGCTGCGCTGGGCCGGGTCGTCTCGCGGGGAAGGGCCGACGCCGGTGGTCGGCAGGTCCATCAATCGCTGAGCACTCACCAACTCAGATATCGGGGCTGCTGTAGCGGACGAGCTCACCGAGAGAGGGGAGATGCTGACCCGAATTGGCGGGCACGCCACGGGAGTCGGTCGATCGACCCATTACATCGCGGCGATGTGGAGTAGCACGTGGCGCACGATCTCTGCCAGCCGCTGGTGGCCCTCGTGGGTCGCCAGGATGCGCGTGCGCCACGCCTCGTGGCCGAAGGCCGGACTCGCGTCCGCATACCAGTGCGCCCGCGGCGGCCGCACGCGGTCCCAGAACGCCTGCCACCGCGCCACCATCAGCGCCCGCTCGTCCGCCGCCAGCCGTGCGCGCTGCACCCGCAGCGCCAGCACCGTGCGCCATTGCGACCGGGGGATCCGACGGAGTTCCGCCGGCGTCGGCAGCAGCGCGATCGGCAGGCCGGCGGCGCCGGCGGCGCCCGCGGCCTCCGGTGCGTCCGTCGCGTGGCGCAGCAGAAGCGGAGCGTGATGCAGCTGCGCGCTGGCCCGCGCGGCGAGCGGGCCGGCGATGCCGGTGGGCACGGCGTGGGTCAGCGCGATGCGGCGCGCGTGATACGCATACGTGTCGTCGATGAGGATGTTGAGCTTCGCATACAGGTCCCGCAGGGCCGGGCCGTCGGGGCGCGGGGTGGCCGTTGAGGGCCGTGGGTGGCGCAGCACGCGCGCTTCCGCGTGCAGCGTGTGCAGTAGCTCAAGGGTGTCCTCAAATACGGTCGAATGGGCATGCTGGACGCAGGCTGAACGCAACGCGTTCGCCGAACCGTCACAAGCCGGAGGCCAGCGGTCCTGATGTGGGCCGCACAGCAGCTGGACGTCGTGCCATCCGGCATCGTGAGGATCGCTGGCGTCGAGCGTTGCCGACATGGCCTCCACGTCGTCTTCGTCCTCGCTTTCCTCATGGCGCCAGGACGGATCGATATAGCCAAAGGACGGCTGGACGTAGCCGCGGCCGTAGCAAACCATAGATTCCATGGTGCCGACAACTGCGAGCGTAATCAGATACAGGGGTGGCAATCAGCTAGGGCGGCGTGTTGTCGATCGGCAACAAGCGGCCACGAAGAAGCACGCTGCGAGGTGCTTGGACCACAAAGCGAAATCAACGATTTCCTCCACGCTTACGGGAGATGAGGTGATCGTGACGGAATCGGCTGCGCGGCGCAGAGACGCTGTTGAAGCAAGCCGCCGGGGTCCAATGACGGCGACTCGATGTTTCAAGAACCACAAACAGCGCTCATGTGCCACGAAACCTACTGAAATCTTCAAAGGCCCGGGACCAGGTGAGGATCCGCTGATTCCTTGAGAGCGAGGCACGTTCGCAGGGGTGAGGAGGCCGCACCGGCAATCCATCCCATCCGAAAATATCATTGCCTCCCTTACACGACATGGCGTATGCTACAGAGGCGTCGTCCTGCTTGCGCTGCCATGACCACCGATGGCAGGCACCTGACCGCCGTGCCTTAGGAACATACCTTAGCGCGACCATGTGCCGCGAGCGTGGTTCTCTTCACCCCCACCCCCACCCTCTTCAGACGCTCACCGGGGTCCGGCGAAGAGATGCATCTCACCGGGTCGAAATTCACCTGTACTGGAGCTCGGGGCTAGCGCTCGCGTGACCCCGGTCAGCGAGAAATCAAATTTAGTTGGAACCGTGAGCTTAGACTTAACAGACGAAATCACCCCTCGCTGCACCTCTCGTTCATAGTGACAGGTCCGCGTCATTCAGACCGAACAACTGAAGTCAGCCTGTCGAGATCAAGCACTCGGCAGGAGGAAGGGAGCATCGCCCACCTCGTCCCAGATGGTGGGTTCCAGGCTGAGCGCCGGCCCGGTGGGCAGCGACTCGGCGATCGCCGGCAAGTTCGGGTCGGCTTCGGCGGACCCCGCTCCCGGCGATACGGCCAGCGGTTCCGATGCCGCAGCCGGCTGAGCCGCGGCATTCTGCGTGGCGTCGACCGTCTTGGCATCATTCGGTGCGGATACAGTCGTCTCGGCCACAGCCTTGTCGGGGGCATCCGTCGCAGGGACGGCGGCCTCGCCCTCGCTCGTAGGGCTGTCTGGAGCAGCACCGGTGGGCGGCGCTTCTTTGGGCACCGCGGCATCGCTCATCGGCGCCGGCGGACGGCCGTCGAGCGCCGCTTGGATCGCCGACGCGAGCGCGGCGTGCTCCGGGGGCGGCGCCACCGTTGCATCCGTACCGTCGGATTCGGAAACCTTGCCAGCGTCGGCCGGCGGCGCGGACGCCGCCGATGCATCAGCCGACACGAGCGCCGGGTCGACCGGCGACGACGCGTCGGTCGCTATCAACAGGGCCGCGTCAGCCTCATCCACTGCGCTCGCGGCCGCGGCTTCCTCGGCCGCGGCTTCCTCGGCCGCGGCTTCTTCGGCCGCAGCTTCCGCGGCTTCAATAGTGCGCTGGAGCGGCGAGTCGTCCGACTCCGCCTTCAGGAGGGCTTCGAGCTCGGCCTTGGACGCGACGGGCGAGAGGAGGCGTCGCGACGGCCGCGGCACCTGGTCGTCCAGGGCGGCGGCGACCGCCGCCGCCGTCGACGGGTCACCGTGCGCCATCAGGATCTCGAGCGTCGATGCGGCGGCCTCGCCCGCCGCCGCGGCCGACGATGCCAGGTCTGCACGCGCGTCTGCGGCGGCATCTGCGGAGGCATCGGCTGCGTTCTTGGTGGAAGACCGGAACGACAGGCGCTCATGGTTCAGTCGGGTATCCACGTACCACGTCTCGTCGATCTCGGTGGACCGGTCGTTGCGCGATGCGGTCGAGAAGGCATGATGTAAGCCGGATGTGCGAAAGAGCAACGCAAGAAAGCACAGCGCATAGACGGCGGTGCGACGGCGCTTCCTCTGATCGTGACACCAAGGGATAGACGGACGCGGAGGGATGAGCCGGCAGGGGACGAACAGCAAGCGACCGAGACCGGACAGAACGCGGAAGCGTGTGGGTGAGTATTCAGAGTGTCCCATCGCGAATTTGGCTCATAGTTAGGCAATGCGCCGCAACGAACCTTGGTCAGGGCAGACGAGACAGGACGCGGTTTAACGGAGGGACCAGCCTCTGCAGAGGGATCATCCCGGTACTGCGGAAGCTTTAATGGCTCGTGCATGATGGCGGTGAGGAACAGGAGGACGGCGAGAGTATCAGTATCAGTGATCAGTATCAGAGGCCGCATGGAGAGATAGAGAGAGACATGCATATAGGGTGGTGTGGCATGCAACACCCCCCTAAGCCGGTTGGTCTGTCATTGGCGTACTTGGCATCATGTCATGCGGGCACCCGCCTAATCCCCAGGAGACGAACGGGCCGTCGAGAGCAGCCCTGTTTATAGGCCCCCCGGTATTTTTTCTGTTGTCGCCATCCTGCATGAGACCCGTGTCCAGGCCATTCAGCCAAACCCCATCGGCAACCAGGGGATGACCCGTCCAGGCGAAGGTGCCAACCGCACTGCTTCGGGATGACTGGAGCAGGCGGAGCGGAGAACCCGCGCATTCTTTTCGCCACGAGTGGGGGGCGGCTCTCTCCCGGCACGCGGCTCTGAGCCGGACGACGACGCCCGTCTCAAACGACGATGCTGCACCGCGGGTTTCTCCTCGCTGTTGCGCGTACTGCTGGTGTGCCGCGCCGTCGGACGCGACGCGGGCTTCTGGCTCTAGCGCGACGCGCGCTTGCAGCTGCCACCCAAGGCGATCCGACGTCTCGCCGGCGGGGCTATCTCCGCAGCCAGCCGCCGCCCTTGGGCGGTCGAGCTCACGCGCCGATCGGCGGCGGCGGAGTTGGAATGGCCCGAGCGGGTCTTCCAGCAGGGCGATCGTGAGCGCGGGCGTCGCCACGCTCGACGACGGCCCGGCGCCCCGCCTCGCGCCGTCCTCGCCGGCGGCGGCGGCGGCGGCGGCGGCGGCGGCGGCGGCGGCCCCGCGCCATGGGCGCCATGGGCGCCATGGGCGCCATGGGCGCGGTGCCAGTCCGCCGATGCCTTCGCCGTCACACAACACCCAATCCTGATGCGCCGATCAGGCCACGGACGATCGCGGCCTCCGCGTCGCATCCCGCCCATGGAATCTCATCCGCAGGACGGACGAGCGCAGCGGCCGCGAGCGTCGCGTGAACACCGGCGGTGCTTCGTGGCCGCGCCCCGCTCTCGCCTCCCAGCTCTCCGGCGATGGTCCTGCGTCTCCCCGCGCCCTCGGATCCCGCCGTGAGGCCGCCCCGGCCGTGCGGCGGGGTCGCGCCCGCAAACCACGGTGAATGACGGGGAGACGGCGGCGCACCCATGAAACATGAGCCGGGCGGCAGGCTCGTCATACGTGTGTCGGGGCAATGGATGCCGGAATGGCCCGGCGCCCCGTCAAGCTCTATATGGGGGTGAAGGCGGGGACCTGCCTGAGCGCTGCAGGCGCACATCAGCGATAGCATGTGTCAATGCATACCGGATCATCGTTGACAAAGCGCGCACGCGCGCGCGCGCCTTTCAAAGAGCGCACGCGGCTTTCTCATGTGACGGTCCCACGCGGCGGCCCCGCGCGGCATTCAGTCAGCACAGACGATGAGTTATTTTGCAATGATGACCCATTCTTGGGCACTCTCTCCCTCCCTGAACTCCGTCAGAAGATCGCGCATGCTATCACAAGCGTAGATCGCTGCAAGCATGGGCTCTGCGGGGCCTGACCCGCAGTTGTCTCTTGCATGTGGTTGAATGGCTGATGGGCCGAACTCCCCATTCGCCGGTCCGCCAAACCCCCCCGAGGTCTGGCTTGCCGAGCAACACCCGCTTCGAGGTGTTTTCCACCGAAGAAGCGCCAGGCCGTTTCCTAGACTGAGAGGCATTGGGAACGACGTCTCACTCGTTCCACACGACGCGGAATGGCTCGACGCCACTTCAGGCGTCTCCTCTTGACCCCTAGTCCCGGGAGGCGTTGGCAATCGGCGTGCTTCGTGCTTCGTGGCGAAGCATGGGCGTCAAGATTTCTGCACTGCATGCGGAATATCTTGCAAAAAGGAAAAAGGGGTGCTTTTCAAATCCTTACGTCTCGCGCGAACCTCGGACACCTCGGCACTGCTCCTGAATTCGTCGCCTATGGCATGCACCGACCCCTGCACGCGGCCACAACGCGGGTCCCACCGGTGGCTGCGCCTCCGCTCGCGCCATCGCGCTCCTTGGCCACGCCATGACAGGCAGGCGCTATCCCATCTAGCCAAACCAGCGGGGAACCAGGGCTTCGGAGAGGGGTGTTGCCTGCAGGTGCGCGTCGACCCCCCTCACATGCTTATGCGCATCGGAGCCACGGACCTCGCGGGCGTTCTTCCACAGTCACGCGTCGCCTGCCGTAGTGGATACGCCGTCAGACCGCGCTGCATGTCGAAATTGCCGACGCTTCTGGTGGGCGTGCGGGAGGCTCCGGCCACTCCGGCCGTCGCGCTTCGCGCGTTGCCAGCGTTGCTTTGCCTCAAGGCCAGCGATGCCCATCGCCTCCGTGTGCCATCTTGCCGAGGCAATGATACCAGGATACCAGGATACCATGTAACCATGATACCGTCATTCTTGCTGTCAAAGGCATTGCGGTGACCATGCATGAATAGCTGTCTCATGTCGCAGGGTGAACCGGCCGTCGTGGTCCTCCGCATGATACCGTTGACCATCCGTCTCTGGTCGTCGTCGATCGATCGCTTTTCGCATCGGCTAACACGCGCTCGGGCCGCCTGGCTGAGTACGCCTTGGCCCCTTCTCCATCATCGACCTCATCGCCACCACCGCCACCGCCATGCGGTCGAGCACGTGGTTATGCCATGCCGTGATGCTGGCTGCCGCCGCCGCGTCGCACGGCGCCATGGCGGCCCCAGTCGTCCCCTCCGCTGTCGCGCCTTACTCCCCCGTCCCAGGGCCGATACCAGCGCTTTTTCCAGCGGGGATGGCCTTGCCCGTGGCGGCCGTGTCGACGATCAGCCCTGGAATGCCACCCGCCGACCCAACTGGAACTTGGCTGTTCTCGACACCCGAGGAGAATCCCTTCCACCTCGACGAGGATGGAACCGGCCTAGCCGCCTATTATGACAATGCCGAAAACCCTGTGTGGAAGCAACAGTTCATGGTTATACCCGACCACCACCAGCATCAGGATTCCACCGTCATTGACGATGGCTCCAATAGGAACTGGTCTCGTAAACCGTCACTCAACGGGAACAGGGTGGACGAGCAGGAAGGATCTCGGCCCGACGGCCAGGCCACGGAAGATCCGCCGATTGACCCGGTTAGTTCGAATGTCCCGAAAAAGAATGCCGAAAAAGAAAGTCACACGCGGGAGTCAGGCGCGCGGGAGATTCCGCGCAGAGCACCCGAGACACATCGGACCCCGGTATCCCGTGTTCGATCAGCCCGGCTGACCGCGTCGCCCTTTGAGGATCTGCCCCATCCACATTGGGTTTGATTTAATTTTATCAATGGATATTGTATTACAAAGGGTGGCGGACACGTTGATCCCGCGTCGGTCGACCGCGTCCAGGCCACTCTGGAAGCCGACACCAGTAGCCCCGCCAGCACCGACGGCACCAGCGTCGTCAGCGTCCCCGTGTAGCGTCGTCGACCCGACCGTGCCGTGAAGCTGAAGCGCCAGGACGATACGGAGACGGTGGTCAAGGCTGCGCTGCTGAAGTACTTGCCAGGTGACGACAACCGCCAGGTTCGAGACGCTATTCGCGCGCGTGTGGAGGCCTTCTCTCAGCGCTACCACATCGCCAGCATCGCGTTGTCCAGCCTGCTGAAGCAATGCTTCTACGGCGTCGAGGACGTCGTGGATGCGCCGCTGCCTGACCTGACATGCACGACCTTCTATCGGCAGCACATGATGGGCGTCGCGGGCACCGCCAAGCCAGATCCTCACGTGTGCGACTTCTATCAGGACCACCGGCTGCTGACCGCCAGACTGCCCACGCAGCGCCACCTCGGCGACAGCAACATGTATACGGCTGGCGCCATCAAGTACGAGACCAATCTGCGCAACCACTCCCAGCTAAGCTTCGAGGCGCGGGTCAAGCAGTACCTGCGGATCTTCCAGGCGGCCTGACGGACCCCTAGCGACTCTGGATGCAGCGTCGGATTTGCGAGTGGGAGCCGCGTCGGGACTTGCCCGCCGCGGAGCGGTCGCCGGTCATGGAGCAGACGGCGGCGGGGCCTTGCCACGTGTTGGGCATCGCGGTGGACAAACAAGCGCCCAGCCGTTCTCGTCTAGCGATACATGGAAGCCGCTGAGGAGCCGTCAGCGGCCGTCAACGTCGTGCCGGTGACCCAGGGATGTGTCCAATTCATCACGATCGACACCTGCGTGCTCTATGACCTGCTGAAGGAACTCAAGGGGGTGACCAACAACAAGAAGACCCTCCATGCCATGACCCCGCCAGAGCGGTGGGCGGCCACCCTGGCGTTCCGCAAGCTGGAAGGCAAGGATCACACGTTCAAGGGAACCGTCGACAGCGACGGGACCAACATGTGCGTCCACTTCGTGCGAAAGAGAAAGGTGGCCGACGCCGTGCCGATTGTCACGGCGACCCCAGGGGCCAAGAACCCCTAGCTCGGCAGACCCGATCAGACCGAGCACCCCCCGGGAGACAGCCTAGATCAGTCCAAGGAACCCCTTGGCAAAGAGCATGAAGCTCATCCGGAGATGAACCAAATGCGTTACTGCCTCGATGAGGGATCCCTCGGGAAACCATGGAGGCGATGACGAGTGCGTTAAGTAAGGACGGGCCTACACGAGCAGTTAAAAAAAAAATATATGATAACTTAGCATAGAGGGGAAGGGAAGGGGAGAGACGGCCCGCGATGGGGCCCAAGGAATCCCATTGACACTTACTCCCATTCGATGGTCGCCGGAGGCTTGGAGCTGACATCGTAGACGACGCGGTTGCAGCCGGGGACTTCGTTGATGATGCGGGAGGAGATGTGCTTGAGGATGTCGTAGGGGAACTCGAACCAGTCCGCAGTCATAAAGTCGGTGGTCTCGACGGCGCGGAGAGCAATGACCTGCTCGTAGGTGCGGTTGTCGCCCATGACGCCGACGGCGCGAACCGGCAGCAGCGCCGCGTAGGCCTGCGAGATCTTACGGTAGAGGCCGGCCTTCTTGATCTCCTCAATGTAGATCTTGTCCGCGCGCTGGACGATTTCGACCTGGGAGCGAGTGACTTCGCCGAGAATGCGGATCGCGATGCCGGGGCCCGGGAAGGGGTGGCGCCAGATGAGCTCGTCATCGATGCCCATGACCGAGCCGAGCGCGCGAACCTCATCCTTGAAGAGCTCGCGGAGCGGCTCGATGAGGTCGAGCTTCATGTTCTCGAGCAGACCGCCGACGTTGTGGTGGGTCTTGATCGTCGCGGAGGGGCCCTTGAACGAGATGGACTCGATCACGTCCGGGTACAGCGTGCCCTGGAGCAGGTACTTGAACTTGCCGGCGCCGGCGACGTTTTCGAACTTCTTCTCGAGGCGCTCGGCCTCAGCCTCAAAGACCTCAATAAAGGTGTTGCCGATGATCTTACGCTTCTTCTCGGGGTCGGTGACGCCCGCAAGGCGCCCGAGGAACTGCTCGGACGCGTCGACGACGGTCAGGTTGATCTTGAGGTGCTGGGTCAGGATCTTCTCAACGTTCTTGCACTCGTCCATGCGCATCACGCCGTTGTCGACGAGAATAGCGTGGAAGCGGTCGCCAATTGCCTCGGACATGAGCTTCGCCGCGACCGTCGAGTCGACGCCGCCCGAGACGGCGCCAATCACCTGGTCGTGCGGGCCCACCGTGTTGCGGATGCGCTCGATCTCGGTCTCAATGAACGACTTCATCGACCAGTTCGTCGAGGCCTGGCAGATGTCGACAGTGAAGTTCTTGAGCAGGCGGTGGCCCTGCTTGGAGTGCGTCACCTCCGGGTGGAACTGGCAGCCGTAGAGCTGACGCTCGTGGTCCTCAATGGCGGCAAACGGCGCCGTCGGCGTCGTCGCCGTCACCTTAAACGAAGCGGGCAGCGACGACAGCTGGTCGCCGTGGCTCATCCACATCGTAAAGTCGTCAATGCCCTTCAGCAGCTGGCTCTCGTAGTCGGGGTTGATCGTGATCTTGGCCTGGCCATACTCAGCCTTGTCCGACGGGTCGACCTTGCCGCCGTGGTGCCACGCGATCTCCTGCAGACCGTAGCAGATGCCCAGAATCGGCACGCCGAGCTCCCAGATGGCGGGGTCCGGGTGCGGCGAATCGGCATCGTAGACCGAGTTCGGGCCGCCGGACAGGATCACGCCCTTCGGCTTGAAGTGCAGGTCAGAGAGCTTGATGTTGCACGCGAACAGCTCGCAGTATACGCCGAACTCGCGGATGCGACGCGCAATCAGGTGCGTGTACTGCGAACCGAAGTCTAGGATCAGGATCGTGTCGAAGAGCTCGGACACGTCCGTCTTGAGCGACTTGTCGGCCGTCATGGTGGCGAGGCAGAAGCGGGTGGGGAACGGGGAGACGCGGGTTGCGGGTCGAGCTAGCAGCGCATCAAATCGGGGTTGCCACAGGGTTCGAATCCAATGCGGGCGTCGCAGTGGGAAAGAAAAAGGAGCGATGAAAAAGAGCAGTGAGTCACTTGTGTCTCTTTCTGACGGACATCCGCTTATTATCGAGTGTCGGAGCATTCCATGGTCAGAGTGCGCATCGTGGATAAAGTCGACGGTCACCGACGCCGGGAGAGGGCCGAGGAGGGTCGTGCTGCCTAGGCGCGGCACCCCAGTCTGAAGAGCGGAGTTGAGGCTCGCCTTGCAGCGCCAGCATCGGCAGGGGCGCGGCAGGCGTGCTCCAGGACCAGGGCCCCGCGGCTCGCCAAAGGGAAACGTACCTACTGCGTCAGAGAAGAGTAAACAGCGTCGAAAAACAAACGCTGAATAACGGTGTTGGCGTGGACGATGGCCCCGTTGCTCGTTTCTGGCTGGCGACGGCTTGGACTAATTTCCTTAGTGGGACGCGGACTCCGGCGCAGCCGTCTCGCTCCTCCATCTCGCGCCTCTCATGTGAACTCGCGCGCACTCTCCTCTTTCCGATCCCATCCGCACGCTTCATACAACCCCTTCCCCGCTGTTCCGAAATTCAAGACCCGCTGCTTCTTATCTCCAGCAGCGCGCGCTCGGTCGGCAGTATACTCCGACCGTCGACGGGGGCCGAACCCCGACAACTCACAGAAAAATTAGCCTGACGGCCTCGTCATCAATCCGGGTCCGCCCTTTATCGGCGGGCTGCGAAAGGCTGATAACGCGCGGGGTCCCCCTGCCTCGTCCGAGACCCTAGCGGCGGCTTCCCGCTCTCCGCTGCGCGGCGTCACGCCGTCCCGGACCAGCCGCCGACGATAAGCCCGCCGCGGCCTTCGCGCGGCCCAGGCTCGGCCCGCCAGTGCCGCAGACCCTCGTCGTCCCGCGGAACGCCGGGAGGGTGCAGGACCGGCCGTGCCACCCGCGCCAACACCGCCGCCAGCAGCGCCCATGCTCGCCCGCCAGCGGGGAGCCCCGAGAACAGCGAGCAGCGCCGCTACGCCACGTCGTGGGGCCGAGGCACAGTCGGAGTCGGGCGACGATGGCGGGGCGTCGGCCTGGACGGCAAAGGTGATCGCAGGCGGGGCTGGCGGGGCGCTTGATCAGGGAACGAAGCCGATAAGGCAGGCATCGAATAGAAAATAATAAAAGAAAGGAAGGAAGGAAACAGCAAGAGAGCCCTTCGCCAGCGTCTGGCCGCGAATGGCACGATAACCGCGTCGGCGTTGTTATCAATCATGCTGCTGGCTCGGCCAGGCGCGGGGTCGCAGCGAGGGCCTCCTGGGCCGCTGCGGCCGACGGCGATGCCGTGGCCGACGTAGTCGAGGTTGCTGATTCTGATTCTGGTGCTGATGCTGGCGAGGTCGCTGTTGACGCCGTCGTTGCCGTTGTTGCCGAATGGAGCGGGATGGATCCCATGTTGAACTGGGACATTTCTTCAGCTCGCTGGTGGCGGCGGCGCCCCTCGATCCAGCGGAGGCCCTCGGCATACGTGCGGGGGATGACGCGCGGGACCGGGGTTTCGCTGAGGAAGGTAAAGTTGAACTCATTGCTGAGCTTGCGGCTGTGAGATACCGGGTCGATGATCTCGGCCCGGACGGTGCACTGCAGCGTGTGGCTGCCGCCGCCTGGGGCATACACGATGTGGGACGTCAGATTGAGCAAGCAGCCGATGGGCACGGGCGCGTTAAACGTGATGTCGTCCAGCGCCGTGAAGTAGACGCGCGGCACTTTGAGCGCCATCAACGCGTTCGCATACCCGAGTTCGAACGCGCGCCGCATCAGGTACCCGCCAAAGATGTTGCTGTGGATGTTGCGATTCTGCGGATACGTCAGCGTCAGGGACTGAACCTCGGTGTCGCCCATCCAAATCGCGGACGGATCGTCGCGGGGCGGATGGGCGAGCACGGCATGGAGATCGCGCATCTCGCTCTCGGTCAGCGCCTGCGTTGTTTTGCGCTGCGCGAGCTCCTGCTTGCGCTTCTTGTGCATCTGCCCGATCCTCGCAATGCGCCGCTCCTCGGGCGTCTCGAGTAGCAGCCGGTTGACGGTCGCGGGGCGGCCGGTCTCCGAGTCGAGTGCCACCATCGTGAACTTGGCCATCATGATCGTGCGCACCGTCGACGCGTCGTCGGCGCCCGTGTGTGCGCTCGCGGCCTGCATCTCGCCGTGCGGCGCCGCCTTGCCCTGCTGCCGCATACTGACGCTGAGCGGCGACGACGGCGGCGGCGGCGTCAGCTCCGAGATCAGCTTCGTCTCGGGTTGCTGGACGGGCACGTACGCATCGGGAAATACGGCGTCCGGCGGGATCGGGTCGACGGCGTGCGAGCCTGGCGTGCCATCGGCATCAGCCGCGCCCGCCGCGCCCGCCGAGCGCGAGTGGGCCGGATCCATGGTCTCCATCATGATCGAGATCTCCATCGAGGAGGTGCCGACGTAGGTGACCATCCCAGACATACGGACGTCTTCGTCGGGCGGGATGTCCTGGAGCAGGTCGAGCCGGTCGAGCGACGCCGTGACGATCTTGAAAGGACTCGTGTTCGTCATGTTGTCGTCGCAGTGCAGGTAGGCGATCGAGCCGCTGAGGGCGTCCAGGTCTTCGAGGATCTTGCCCATGCGGATGCGCCCGAAGACGTTGACATAGTCCTCCTTGATCACGGGCTCCGAGCGGAACGGGATGATTTCCTCGACATACGAGTCACGCATGCGCTTCTCGAGCACCTGGCGCTGCGCCGGCGGGGCTTTGGCGATGCCGGCGGCCGCGTCCGCCGTCGCCTTCGCTTGCTCCTGTTTGATCTGCAGGAAACGGTTCATCCACAGCCGCGAAACCACTTTGGACTGCAGCTGGCTCGCAGGCAGCACGGCCCAGCGGCGGCGCTCGGTCTCGAGATCATCCACATGCACCGCATGCGGCGGCGGCGACGGCGTCGGCGACGTATGCAACCCCTGTTCGTGGGTGGGGATCGCGGCGCCCGCGGCGTTGGCGGCGCTCGGATCGGCCGGCGGCACGATCGGCGCCCCAGGCGAGACGAGACGGGCGCTGTTCAGCTGACGCATCAGCGCGCGCCGCGTCGACGGCGTCACGACGTGCTGGTTGCACTGCAGTCGCGTGGCGCGTGGCGGTGGGGGGCTGTTGCCGGAGGAACGGGCCGAGCCGCCGCGTGGCCGGGACGTCGCGAAACTCCGACGCCACAGCGCCGCATAGCGCAAAGCGGCCATGATGGGAGCGATCTATGCGAGCAAAGAATGGGCCCGTTTGCTGGGGGCCCGCACGCGTCGGCTCCGGGTCCGGCGCTGGTTGATCAACCTTCGAGAAAAAAGGCCGTGAGAGGACAGCCAACGATCGGGGACGTCGCAGGATGGACGGATAGACAAGCGAGCAGCGAAGGGAGCGAGCAGCGCGGAAACGTCGTCTCTCTTGGCCGCGTAACTTGAGCGTATGATCCATGTCCCGGCCGATCACTCCGCGGGGTGGCCGATGCGCGATGCTGGCGAGGCCTCCACGTTCGTGGACGGCCGGCGGCGATCGTCGGCGGCGACGCTTTATAGCCAGCTGCCCGCCCAGGGCCCGCCGGCTTCCGCTTCGGTGAGCGTCGGCACTGCGGTCGCCCGGGCCGAACCGGACTGAACCGGGCGGACGGGGGCGCCGTGCGGCCCCCGAGCCGCGCCGACACTCGGAAGGCGCGCGGGCATCGGAAGGCCTCGGCGGCCTTAGCGCCCGGTCGTGCAAACCCAGCCTCGGGTTGGGCTTGCGCGTCACAGAAAAGAAAAAGGCCGAAAAAGCGTCATTCGCCGCTGGCAGTGATCCCTTCGGCGGCGGCGTTGTCTCCGACGACAACGCCGACAACGCAGCTCTTGTCATGCTCTCGTGCCGCTTATCGGATCGCCTCGAATCAGACGGTGGTGCGATGCTGGACGGATCAGCCGCGCCGCGCCGGACGCTGTGCCACTCTGATGCGTCCTTCCTTGGGCAGTGCGACAGAGCGAGCTCCGCGGCCTCGCGCCGGACTGGCCCTGGACCCGTGTCGCGCCGCCGCGATCAGACCGCATCGGCGCCTTCTCGCTTCGGAGCGTTGCGGCTGTTTGCGTCTTCGGCCGGTGTTCATGGATGCGCTGACGACATTGTCGAAGCGCGTGCGCGAGCAACCGACGACGCCAGGACCACGCATTCGGCGGAAGGGCCATTCATGCCGCCAGCCGCCGACGCCATGACCGATAGCGAAACCCTACGGCAACGACAACGACGAGCGATATCAACTTGGTCTCGGCTTGGTGAGGTCGTCAGCCGTGGAGAACTGGTCCCATGAACCATGGACAATGCATGCGGAATTACCACGCCAGAACCATGGGCGATGCGATGCGATGCGATGCGATGGACGGCGCCGGCGCCGCTCCCTTGCCGCCGCTCCCTCATCATCCGAGACGGCGTTCCGGCTCGTACGGCGCGCCGGACAAGCAGCCACGGATGACTGACGGCGGATCGCTCGTGGCGGTGGTGGCCATGAAGGGGGGTGAAGCCGCCATCGTCGTTGTCGTCCACAGCCGCGGCCAATGCCTCATGACCACCCTTGCTACCACGGTGTGTGCGAGAATGGCCTCCGCGGAACGGTCTTTCAGACCGGCTGCTGACTCAGCGCGCGGCACGGGAAACGTGATGCCTTTCGGGACTCACCCCAGCGGTCACGGCGGCATGCCGGCGACCCGAGTCGAGTCGAGCGCCGAGCGCCCACCTCGCCGCCTCGCCGCTGAAGCGCTTCGAAGCCGAGGGAGGCGTCTGGTCAGCCGCGCCATTGCCTCTCACTTCACCGCCGCGACTTGCCGCGCCGCGACTCGCCGCGGGAGGCGGCGTCGCCGCTGGCCGAGCACGGATGCGTTCGGCACGCGCCTCTCGATGCCTCTTCCGGGGGTTTCCGCTCGGCCCGGCCGCCGACGGCCGGCGCGGGGTCCTGCCGGAGCGGCCGCCGCCCGTCCGCCTGCCGGTCGGCGTCGTTGGTGGCGCAGCATCGTCGGCGGCCGCCGTCGCCACCCACACCCCTCTCGCATGGGAGGCGGCAGAGCGAGAGCCTTCCCTGTGGCGCTCTGCACCGGCCCGCCGAGCCCCCAGCCGCCGCGGCCATGCCGCCATTCCGGGCGCCGTGCTAGGCTGCCGCTAGGCGAGGCCGCGGGAGCGCTCGACCGTCCTCCCGCGGGCCGCTCGTCTGCCTACCGCGCCGTCGCCGGTCGTTCGTTCCTCGCGCCGTTCCTCGCGCCGTTCCTCGCGCCGTTCGCACTGGCCGGGTGGCGCAGCGGGACGGCGGTGATCATCCTCGCGATGAACGGCGGCGCCATTCTGGACAGGATCGGGCGCCAGGAGCGTCGGCGCCAGGGCCCGCCGTGACGGCGCCTGCCGAGGGTCTCGCTGCCACGGCCCGTCGTCCTCGCTCTCGCGAAGGAATCCAAGCCCGCGCTGGCCGATGTCGATCGGTGCTGCAGCTGAATAATATGGCATGAGACGGAAGGATACGGCAGGATCGCATCCGAGCCACGCCAAGTCGCGTCGCGTCACGTCGAGGGCGCGCTGGAGCAAAGGCTGGACCGGCGGCCACCTGCGTTGTCGTTCTGTCGGCCACGCGCCCTACCACCGCGACCACGACCCGCGCTGCTCCGCTTGATGCACATGGCCCCCCATAGGCCTGCTTCCAGCTGATTGCCTTCCCGTCCGGCCCTGACGGCCGCCTGCTCCCTGCCTCGTCTAGCGTGCCCCGCCCGCCAACGCCCCATTCCCTGTTCCTTCGCCGATCCGTGCCCATCGCCGCGCCGCCAAAGCCGATGCTTGCCGTCCGCGTGCGCCCGCACTGACCGGCCCCTGGCCAAGCGGTCTCCCGCTGTTTTTTGAGCGATCGATTCGGCTGATGTGGCCATCCGCACAGCACACGATCCACACGGCTTGCCGGTTCCCCCCGATATCTCCGACACCCCGCGCTTGCTGCCGCGACGCTTGCTTGCGCTCCTGATCCTGCTGTTGCTGTTGCTGCCGCCAACGCCGCCGCCGACGACGCCGCCAGGATGGCTCGCTTCTCGGCGACGACCGTCGCCCTCGCGGCGCTGGCCCTCCTGAATCTGCTCGGGACGGGCCCTGTCCCGTGTGCGGCCGACGTGGCCCTCGGCACTCCCGCAAGCGCCCAGAACGAAACGCTCACGATGGGCGCGCCGTCGCCGTCGCCACCACCGCCGCCGCCATCGGCACAGGACTACTTTGTAGGCGAGCTGCCCGGCATGCAGCTGGACACATTCAACACGACGCTGCGCATGCATGCGGGCTACGTGACGGTCCAGCAGCCCCAGGACCAGCAACTCTTCTTCTGGCAGTTTGATGCCACGGTCCGGCGCGATCGCAACGTGCTGTTGATATGGCTGAACGGCGGGCCCGGGTGCTCGAGCCTCGACGGCTTGTTTCTTGAAAACGGGCCGCTGAAGGTGATCGACAAAGACCACGTGGCCTGGAACCCGTACGGCTGGAACCAGTATGCCGACGTCCTCTATGTGGACCAGCCCGCGGGAACGGGCTTCTCGACGGGCCAGATCAAGGACTATGCCCATACCGAGACCGAGATTGTGGAGCGGTTCCTCTCCTTCTACGACCGCTATCTCGAGATCTTTCCGCAGCACCGCGATGCTGAACTCTACTTTGCCGGCGAGAGTTACGCAGGCACGTACCTGCCGTACATCACGGCGGCCATGCTGAAGCGCAACGAAGCGGCGGGCCGCGATATCTACCGCATCCAGTCGCTGCTGATCGGCAACGGCTGGATTGACCCGCTGCGCCAGTACGCGGGCTACGAGACGTTCGCGGTCGCCAACGGCCTGCTCCCGCTCGGGACGTCGTATGCGACCCTGTACCAGGAGCGATGGGCCAAGTGCGCGGCCAGCTACGAGAAGTCCCCGAACCGCATCCACCACAACGATTGCGAGGAGCTGCTCAGCGTCATCCTCGACGTCTCGCGCGACGAGACGCAGCACGGCCATCGCTGCATCAACATGTACGATATCCGCTTCCGCGACCCGCGGCCCCAGCAGTCGTGCGGCGCGGACACGTGGCCCGTCGGCCTGCCCGCTGTCGGCGAGTACCTCGCGCGCCCCGACGTGCTGAAAGCCCTGCACGTCGACCCCAACCGCGCGCCGTGGCGCGAGTGCAACGACGACGTCGGCGGGGCCCTCGCGCATGACACCAGCGCCCCAGCGTCCACGCTGCTGCCGTACATCCTGTCCAAGACGAAGGTGACGCTGTTCAACGGAGACCGGGACCTGATCTGCGCGTGGTTCGGGTCGTGGTACATGGCGGGCAACCTGACCTGGAACGGCGCGCGCGGCCTGGCCGACGCTGACCGCTACGACTGGTACCTCGACGGCCGCCTCGTCGGCTGGAAGGCCTCGGCCCGCAACCTGACCTACATCACCGTCCACAACGCGAGCCACATGGTGCCCCTCGACCTGCCGGACGTGGCGCTCGAGATTCTGCACACCACGATCGGCTATGCCGATCCGGGCGCGAACCTGCTGCGCCCCGTCGGCAAGGTGGACGCGGACCCGACGCGGATGCTTCCGTCGACGACGACGCTGCTCGACGGCGTCCCCATGCACGCCATGGCGGAGTATGAGTCGCTGATCAGCGACAAGGAGCTGTGGTCGCTGACCAACGTCGTGACCCTCCTGCTGGTCCTGCTCGCCGTCGTCATCCTGTGGCGCTACTGGGTATGGCAGCGCCGCGTGGCCCACAGCGCGCGACGCTCGGCGCTGCCCACCAACCGCGCCGACGTGGCGCATCCCGCCGAGCCCACCGAATGGGCCGAGCTCACCCACGAACCCGAAGCACTCTATGAGGACTGAACCCTGGCGCTCGAGCCTGACAAGGAGCCGCGCTGCGCCACCCGCGCATGATCCACCCTTCTCCTTGGGGGTCGCGGATGGGGGTGGACCGTCCTCGTTCCCTGCGCTGTGTATACTAATGAACGCGATAGATTCGCCATGAGGAAAGAACAGAAAAGAGAGAGATGTAGGGCACGGGGGTGGACACGGGGCGAGGAGACCACGGCCGAGCCGCGTGTCGGTCGGAGAAGGCCGGTCGGCCGCTCACAGGTCGCCCACGCTGACGCCTGACAGTCCGCGGAGCAGCGCTTCGGGACGGAAAGGCCACAGGGCCTCGGCCGAGGGATCCCTCGTCGCGTCGGTGTCGCCCGCGTCGACGTCGACGTCGACGTCCGCGTCCTCGTCGTCCTCCCAATCGAGATGGCCGAGCGCGCTCGGAATGACCAGATGCTCAAGAGACGCGCGGAAACGCAGCTGCGGCGTCTGCTCCCTGACCGCCTCGGCATCGGCGGCGACGGCGACCACCGTGGCCGTGGCCGTGGCCGTGGCCGTGGCCGGGGCCGTGGCCGGGGCCGGGGCCGGCAACCGGCGGGACGCGACGATCACCGAGCGGACGGCCGCGAACCCGCGTGGCGCGGCCTCCGAATCGGCCTCCGAATCGGAGTCACTGGACGACTCGAAGGCATCGAATGTCGCGAGCCGGCGCGAGCCGGAGGCCGCGGGCGCCGCCGCCGTCCGACCGCCACGGCGCGACGGCGCCGCCGCGGGCGCCGCGGACTGCGCCTTGAGCGTGCGCGCCACCAGCATGTGGATGGCGGCCGACAGATCCGCATACGGGACGAATCCAGCCTGCGGCGTGGATTTCGCGGCGCGGCCGCGCGGGACGCCCGGGTCCGTGGGCAGCGGCCGGGGGGGCCCGCCGGTGGCGGCCGGCGCCGCCGTCGCGGCCGCGGGGTCGGCTTCGGCTTCGGCTTCGGCGGCGGGCGGCGCGTGTGCCGTCGGGCTGAGGCGCGCCGTGGTCATGATCCGTCGGCGATGGGCGGGCGGCAAGGGAAGCGGCCGTCGCGATCGCAGTGGCAGGGCTCCGTCGCGTCGCGTCGGAGGCGAGGGCGATGTGGTCGTTGGGCGCTAGTGCTGGGGCGGGCGTTTCGGGGGGAGGGAGCGGCGGCGTCCTCGGATCTGTGGCACCGGCGAGCACGCGGCACTCGCCTTATTTGTCCACGGCGGGAGGACCGGCTGCCCGCATGGCTCGGCACGTATCGCACGGGCTGCCATGTCTCTTCATGGCTCGCGCCATGCGTCGCTCTCATCCGTCTCCATCGTGCGTCGCTGCGTATGGCGCCCGGCGATGCTTCATGCCGTCGTCATACGCCATGCCGCCGTCGCCGCCGCGGACGATGCCAGTCCGTCCCCAGGCACTCGTCTCCATGATTCCCGCGGAGTCCGCGTGGCCGGCCGCCGACCTCGTGCCTCACCGCCGAGTGAGCGGACAGGAACCATTTTGATCTTCCGACCTGGGCACGGCTCCAGCGCTCGCCGCCAGCAGGCCGAGCCCAGCGCCACGGATGGCGAGGGGGACCTCACTATCCCGCCTCGTTGCCCCTCGATCTCCTTTTCGCCGGCCCTCCCAGAGCTGCCTCCCGTCACCCGAGCAACGGCGTCGATCCATGATGATGATGATGATGCGTGATAAAAATTATCGAGCGCTGCAGCGCACGGATAAGCCACGTATGAAAGCATGAACACGTGCAAGAGCACGGCATGAGCATCGTAGGCGACAACCTCCGGCACGCGGAGGAGGCATGTATCATACAGGTCCCATGTCGGCAACGGCAGTGGCCGGCCCGCCTCCATCAGCGCTCAGCGATCACGGATGTGGTATCGCACGTGGTCGCCACATGGCCGCCGCTGAGCGGCCGCAATGCGGCCCCATGTTCATCGCATGGCCGCGAGACTACTCGTCTTGGGCGGACGGCGACGGCGAGGCCTCATCCGCGGCGGCCGCGGCCACCGAGTGGGAGGACGTGGCGAGGTTCTGACGGGAGCCCTTCGCGAGCGACGCCGACGACTTCTTGAGGTCTGCCTTCGAGCCCTTCAGCTCATTCTTGGACGAGGCCAGATCGGGCTTCGACTTCGCCAGGTTCTGCTTCGACGCGGCTAGCTCCTGCTTCGACTCCGCGAGCGCCTGCTTCGACTGCGCAAGCTCCTGTTTCGAGGCCTTCAACTCCTGCTTCGACTGCGCAAGCTCCTGCTTCGACGCCTTCAGCTCCTGCTTCGAGGCTGTGAGTTTCTGCTTGGAAGCCGCCAGTTCCTGCGTCGTCACCGGGACCTCGTGCGTCGTCGCTGCAAGATCTTGCTTCGAGGCCTTGAGGCTCTGCTTGGAGGCAGCCTGTCCGACCGGCCCGGGTTCACCCGTCAACCCGTCCCAAGAAAAAGAAGAAAAAAAAAGGAAACATCGAAAACATCACGCGGTGAGTCCACCATTTTCGTTTTCTATTTTTTTCGCAGTGATGCTCATAACTCATAGCTCATCAACGGATGCATCTATGGGCCATCGTTGCACGACGACCACCAAACGGCCCATTAGCACAGAATAACTTTACCTTGGACTTTGACTTGGCGTGGTGGTCCTCCGACGCCTTCGCTTCGTCGGCGGTCTGGGCAGCGGCGACCTGCTCCATCGGCTGATCAAAGTAGTGGGTGTCCGCGACCGTCGTTTCTTCAACGCCGGGCTTCGATGGACCGCAACCCATGATGATGGTTCTGCTTGGACGTGAGGCGACGGGGAGATGGGAAACGAGGGTTCGAAACTAAGATAGGCGATGCCAGACGCCGGGAGCGAGTAATTTTTCTGATCAATTGATCGGCAGCAATCTGTCAGAGCCTTCACGGATCATTCGTCGGGATCGCTACCACGAGGTGACGTCCTGACGCCATGCGCCGTCCAATACAGGTGGAGGAAGCCTCCTCGTCCGGGCATTGATGGGTCTGACGTCTCGACATTTTTATATGTCGCGCAAGCCCGCGGTCCAGGTCAACATGATCTGTGCCTTCGCGGGCGCGCTCGGCATCCACCGACGCGGCCAAGGTCCGCTAGCGCCATGCCGGCTACCTCATGCACGTCAAGACGGACGGGCCCCGGATCCGTCTTGCAGGGAGCACGGCCCCGACCGGTCTCCCCACGGGCCCCGCTCATGCGTGAAACTCCGACACGCGCGAGACAGAGCGTGAGCATGAGTGTGAACCTGAGTGTGAGCATGAGCGTAGGCGTGGACGTCGGCGTGAGCAACTGCGTGAGTCTATGCGTGAGCAACTGCGTGAGCCTATGCGTGAGCCTATGCGTGAGCGCGTGTCGGTGATTCGCCGATGCCGCGGAGATCCATCGATCCGCCTGTGACGCCCGGCGCATGCCCGGGCCGCCCCCCGATGGCCTGGGCTGCCCCGTGCCTTCTGGCCGCGCGCGCTCTCTGCCGTCAGGCCGTCGCCTGCCCCAAGGCAGGACGCCAGCGCCCCGCGGCCTCGGAGCCGCCGTCGTCGTCGTCGTCGCCGCCGCCGCCCGTGAATTGATCGCCCGCTTATTGTGGGCCGCGACAGGCAGACGAGGGCAGCGGGGTGAAGGCCCGAGACGCGGGTGAGGCGCGGGAGGACGCTGCGCCTGCCGCGGGCGTGCTCGCGCGCCAGGACGGGCCGCCGCCGCGCCGCGCCGCAGCGGCCTCGTGTTGAAGCGCCGCCCCTTGCGCGCCGCAGCGGCGGCGATCGGCAACCGCCCGCGGCGTGCGGATCGGCCGGGCGACTCCCTTTCTCCGCCCCTGCCGCGTCCCGCATGCCCGCACCCGCCTTTCAGAGTCCGCGGTGACACGGTGGGGCCACGCGAAGGCTTGGCAGGGCCGATGACAGGGCCGTAGCGTCGGCCCCGCAACACCCTGTCCACGCCGACGCCCGACACACGACAAACGACAAACGACGCGGCACACGACGCCATGTCGCGTCGAACCGCGGTTGATGCGTCCACACCACGCCGGATGGGTCCGCACCACGGACGCGTGGCCAGCGGGAGGCGGGCGTCCTTCGCGCTCGGCGGGGCCGAAGGAACTTCGGCGGGCGAAGGAACGCGTGGTGACACCGCGCGTCGCAATGGCAGGCCGCGGACGCTGTTGTGGGGCCAACGTTGGAATAGTGTTCGTGCGTTTTTTTAGCCGGTCGTGCGATATGTGGCGAGCGGCGCGCGAGCGCGAAGCGACACCCACCATGCGATGCGACGAGATATGTTCGACACTCAGGAAAAAAAAAGGAACGCTTCGAGAAGGAACAAGCACTCTGTCGCTTTCATGGCGGCGCCATTTTAGATTGCCTGTTGATGCGGGTTGGGGCGTTTACGGCGTCCATTTTTGACCGATGCCGGGTTCGATCTGTGTCATGTTGAGCGTTGCTGCGGGGAGGGTGAAGACGGGGGCCCACGGAGCCGATCGGTCATCAAAGCATGGCCCGGAGGCATTCGGTACCATATGTCGATCATCATGCATTAGGCGTGGATCGACCCTTTCCTCGCCCCGCGGGGACCCCCCTATAAAGCACGTCTCTCTTGACTCACGAAACGAGGGGTGCGGCGGACGACCAACCGGATCGATATTGCTATCGAATCCGGGTCGCGTCATCGTGGCATGGTTGCATGACATGGATCGCTTCTAGTCCTCGCCTAGCCTAGGACTCGCCGTCCACTCGTTCTCTCTTTGAATTGCCGCTCGCTGTAATTTTTTCTTTAATCTTACAGAGGGGTCATTTCATACCCCCGTCGCCCTGCGCTGCTCGCTGCCCCGCCGCCATGACGGGCCCGAACAAGGCGCCCGCGCCCAAGGAGGCGTGGACGGTCAGCATCCAGACGGCCCTCCTCTTCCTCAGTCTAGTCTTTACGGGCATTATTACGGCCGTCATTCTGGCCATTAGCTGGACCGGCAGTGAGTCGACGCTCACGCAGTGCACGCAGCGTTCCAATTCGTCCATTAATGAGCTGGTCGGCACCATCCAGAGCAGCACCAACAGCTTGGTGAACGTCAAGATCCAGGACTTTGTGAACACCCACTCCAGCGTGATCCAGGCCGCCACGGCCAACTGGAACAGCACCCGCAATGCCGATGCCACGATCCACGATCCGGTCGTGGACTTTACTAGCTTCGACACGGCCAAATCTTACTGCTATAACATGGTGAAGCAGCACTCGGCGATCTCAGGGTTCTACTACGGTGACAAGACGAGCAAGAACTTCATCGGCGCGGAGCGCATCGTCGATCCGATAACCGGCGAGACATATATCCATTTGCAGCTCCGCTACGACCCGGCGACCAACCCGGCGGTCAACACGTGCGATTTCTGCACGACTCCCGCGATGACGCCCATCATGACTGGCACCATCATCAACGGCGAGATCTACAAGGTGCTGATCCGCTTCAAGGAGGACGGAACGCTTGATACCACTAAGTATACCTACGGTTCGTCGCCGTATGACCCGACGACGCGTTCGTGGTGGACCCTCGCCACGGCGCATCCGCTCGATGGCGTGCCCGTGTGGTCGGCGCCCTACATCTCGACGAGTGGCACCGCCTCCGGCACGACGGACGTGACGCTCGCCAAGCGATACAACGGTGATCTCGTGGGCACGATCAGTATCGATCTGTCGGTCGAACCGCTGACGAGCTTCCTGAGCTCGATCCCGCTCACGGCGAACGGGTTCATCTACCTCGTGGACACCCAGAGCAACATGGTCGCGACGACCACGAACGAGACGGTGCTGTCCGGAAACACCTTGCAGCCGTTCAACACGCCCGCCCAGATGAAGAACACCGATATCCAGCGCACGTACGCGTACCTCCAGGCCGTGACGAACAACGACATCCTGTCCCTGTTCTCGTCGTCCTCGGCGTCGCGCTACTACGACATCGGTGACGTCCTGTTCCAGGTGTCCGTCATCACGAGCGGCGACTCGCTGACCTGGATCTGCATCAACGGCGCCAAGTCCTCCGACTACCTGGGCGGCGTCGTCCGCGCCCAGCAGATCCTGACGAGCGACCTGCGCACCCGCAACCGCAACCTCATCGGCATCAGCGTCGCCGTCTTCGTCGTCGGCATGCTGTTCTGGTACCTCTTTGCCTACATTGGCGTCTCGCGCCCCCTCGGCCAGCTCAACGCCATCATGCTCAAGTGCATCGCATTCGACTTTGCCTCGGCCGCCCAGGTCCGCAACGAGCAGGTCTTCTCGCATCTCGCCGAGCTCGCCAGCACCCAGCGCATCTTCAAGGCGATGCTGCAGATGTTCGAGGGCGAGCTGGTCGCGAACCGGGGCGCCTCCATGGCTCGCATGAACGCCCCGCCCATGGCGCCCAACGGCCGCGGCGGCGGCCTCGCCATGGCGGCCCCAGCCGACACCAAGCACGCCATGATGATGATGGCGCCGCCGCCCGTCATCGGCAAGTCCGCGGGCATGCAGGCCCCGCCACCCATGGCCGTCAAGTCTGCCATGCAGGCCCCGCCGCCGCCCGCGGCCGCCGTCACGGCGGCCCCGGCTCCCGCGAGCGTCGCGGACGCCGCGCCCATCACGTCCCCGCCTGAGGCCGACGCCGAGCACGGCGGCCCGGACGGCTCGCAGCCGCAGGCGTAAGCTCGGCTCGCGCCACGTTTATACGATAGCCTTTACCAGAGCGATCTTCACGTTGCCGAACGTATAATGTTACGGAAGTCTAATGTCACACTTCCTCTTATAAAGATGATGGTGGCGGCCAGCGGGGGCGTCCCGCCGCCGGCGGGGCCCCGCGGACCCTGCGGCCGACCGGGTGGCGTGGGAGGCGTGGCGTGACGTGCGCTTGGCCCTCGGCGGCGGCGTTCGCGCGCACGGTCCGCTTCAGAGGGCGGCGGTGGAGGGCCAATGCGAGCGAACCGCGCCGCCGGGAGCTGCTGATACCGTTGCTGATACCGCATCGTCCCGCCGGGGATAGCCTTCCGTCAACGCTGCAGGAGTTGCGTGGGCAGACGCCGGCACGTGGCGGAAGCGAAAGAGGGGATGAGAGGGGATGCTGCGGCTGCGACGGCTGCGACGGCTGCGACTGCCGCGTGGCGATCAACCGCCTGATCCGTCCCGACCGCGCCGCCCCGTGTTCTGCCGCTGCTGGCCGTCGCCGGCATGCCCCGACGCCGTGACGATGTGGCCGCGCGGATCCGGACCCAGACCCTATGCTGGCCGCCCGCGCACTGGCCCCCGGGCTACTTCGCCGAGCTGTTCCCGGCGCCGCGGCTGCAGGAAATCGCCCCCGACGGCCAGGTGCTGGCGGTCCACGACAACGACCGCGTGCTGCGCGAAAGCGCCCGCTCAGGCCTCCGCAAGCGCGTGTTCGACCTGCGCCTCTTCGCGTCGCCCATGAACGCCGCGTCGCTCTCGGCCTGGGTCGATCTTCTCCAACACCTGCTGTACTCGCGGTCCACCGCCATCCACGAGATCCACGCCGCCCGCGACCGGATCCTCGCCACCCTCCACGCCCACGGCACGCGGCTGCTCGTCGGATGGAGCCGCCATTATCGCCGCGACCGCCACGGCGCCCACGGCGCCCATGACCGCACCCGGGGCGCCTCGTCATACGCGACGGCCGACGTCACGTACGCACGGCTCGGCAAGCTCATCGAATTCGCCGCCGACCGGGCGCGTGCCGCGCGGCCATGGCTGAACCCGCCTGCCGCCACCCCGTCGCCGACGGGGAATCCGCCCACTCCGACCACGACCACGACCTCCGCTACGCCCCCAGTGCCGCCGGCGCCGCCGCCGTTGACGACGACGACGCGCGGAGAGACGCGCGCTGACCCCGCGAGAACGACGGGCGCCGCGAATGCCACCTCGCGGCATGCCTGGTACCAAGCGCTCGCGGTCCTCGAGATCCTGAATGTCCTGTTCCGCCTGGACGCGGCGCGGCTGGCCCAGGCGGCGTGGCAGGAGTGCGGCGGGCGGGCCACCGACGAGGAGAACCGCCTCGGCGCCGCGCCGCACGAGGCCGAGGGCCCCGCAGCCGCCGCACGACGCCGCGGCGTCTGGAGCAAAAGCCTCCTCTATCGCTGCTATCTGGGGCTGCGCGCCGTCAACTATGTGCCGCAGACGGTTGAAGCGGACTTCCCGCGCTACTATGCCCGGACGCTGCTCGTCCTCTGGGAACACCTGCCGACGCCGGCGTATGCCTCCCGCGAACTGTGGGCGCACATGTCCTTTGAGGCGGCCTTCGACCTCCCTGGCGAGGCGTCGGGCCCCGAACTTTCTAGCACCCACGACGCCAACGATGCCCGCGACGCGACGGAACGGCATGTCGACGAAATCGTCGTCCGCGTGATCAGTCCCTTCCTGGATAACCTGTACGTCCTGTGCTCCCACCTCGGCGTCGCCCCCGGCACGGCGTCGTCGCGCAGCCAGCTGCTCGCCGCCTTGCGCGACTTCGTCGAGCCGCGGCGCCTCAACACGATCCGGCTCTGCCAGATCCTGGAAGCCGCCGAAACGCCCGGCCTCGCCTGCCACGTGGGCTACATGGCCATCCGCGCCACCATGGAGCACGCGCGCCATCCCCGCGGCGATATGAATCTGGTCGCGCTGCTCCAGCTCGTGCTGCCCGACGCGGTGAGCCAGGTCCTGGAGGCGCATGCGGCGGCCCCTGCCGCGGCCGGGGGTCTGCGGCGCGGCGTCGCCCACGCCGCGACGCCCGACGGGGCTCACACCGCTGACGGCATCGCTCACGCGCGCGGCATGCGGCATACCTTGCTGCGGCTGCCCAAGGAGCTGCCCTCGTATGCGTGGCCGCTGCCGCGCCACCTGAGCGCCGAGCAGCGTGCCCAGCACCTGGACGCGATCGAACCGCCGGCGACCGACCCGGACGCCGTCCGCCGCCTCGCCATCAAGACGCGAAAGCGCAACGCCCTCCTGTACGCCGTCATCGTCGAAGCCTACCTGGTGTTCTATGCCGACGAGTGGGCCTGCGTCGTGCCCGCGCTGCGTCGCCTCGTCCCCGTCGCGCTCGACCGCTTAGCCGCGGCGCTCGAGCACATCGACACGCCGCAGGCACCGGTCAAGCGTGCCTGGACAGCGGCGTCCGCCTCCGCCGTCGCACCGGCATCCGCATCCGCACCACCGGCCGGCCCGGTGGCGGGAGGCGCGGGCGAAGCGATTGCGGCGCAGGGGCCGCGTGTCCATGTGCGGCTTCGCCTCCTGGCCAGCGCGATCCGTGCGAGTCTCGCGGCAGCGACGGCGAGCGCACCGGACGGCCCCGGGCGGGTTCTCACGCAGGCGGCCTCGCGGCGGAACACGCGATGGGCCGATCGGCCCGATGGAAGTTAACAGACATAGGTATGATTCAACTAATTTGGAACACGCGAAGAGGAGAAGAGGGCGTTATGAGGATGTGGCGGCGGCGACGAGACCGCGCGGACGGCCCCGATGGCGCGGGTAACCCCGATGGCGGTGGCGGCTCCGGGGTCCAGCCCCGAGGCTGCGTCGAAATCAGACGAAACGGCCGTCCAGCGGAGCTCCTGTGGAGCCATGGGGTTCCTAGAACCGGGTGTGCCCGGTAGTCGGCGGCCCGTGGACCATGCCGGAAACCCCGTGGGACAACCCCGTGGTGCCGTGGTTCACACCTGGGACTGCGTGGGTCGTGGTGGTGTGGGTCGCCGTGCCGTGGGTCATCGTGCCGTGTCGGGCATTTTGAACAGCTTTCTTTTGGTCATGGGCCACGACGCCCTGGACGTGCTGCACATGGCCGGAGGCCTCCATGGTCGGGTTATGCGTAACACGGCCGATCTTCTCTTTGGTCGCGCCCATTAGGCGGTCGCCGACACCGGTGAATGCTGCAGCCATCGCGTTCTTGTCGTTCCTGGTTGGTCGGGAGAAATGAGCCGAATCGAGTTGGAAAGATACAACTAAAAATCGTCAGAGGGGTGGTCGTGAGCACGGATGTGGCGAGTGAAGAAAACGAGAGCGGCGTGACGATGGTGATGGTTGGCAACGGGAAGGGAGTCCAAGTCACGGCGCATGGGATCGCCCTCGTCTGCCCCTAGGCGACCCGGTCGTTCGCATCCGTCGCTGGCACGCGGATCCCCGACCCCTCTTTATACCTGAGAACTCGGATGCACGATCGCGGCGTGAAGCCCCTGGTAGCACCCATGGGCGTGGGGTCATAGGCTCCCCTTGCGTGACATCGCGATACTCTCCTTCGGCGCGAAGGCGGCCCTCCTGAACGCAAACGACGTACGAGGGGTGTGCCGGCGCGCTGCTGATCACTTCCCCGCGTGCCGTCGCCCGCACGCGCGGCCCTGCCGGCCGCCAATGACGGCCAATGACATCACGGCGCCCGCCCACCAAGATGCCGTCATGCGCAGCACCAGCGGCGCCACGACACCGCCGACCGTCGGCCGCGCCGGCGCCCGGGCGGCCCGCCATGGAGCCCGCGCCCACCGCCCGACCGTCGGCACCCACGACGCCCACGGCGCCCACGGCGCCCACGGCGCCCACGGCGCCCACGGCGCCCCTCGCGAAACGTCAGGAGGGCGGTCGCGAAGCCCCGCCGAAGGGCACGCGCGTCCCGCGACGTCACCCGTCGGCGGGGCCCGCGGAGACGTCGCCCAGAAGGGCCGCCCGTCCGGCAGTGCCCGTCCGGCATTGCCCGTCCGGCAGTGCCCGTCCGGCAACTATCGGATACGAAACGCCCGCAGACGGCAGAGAAGGCGCCGAGGCGGCCACCGGGCCCGGGTGCGACGGCGCGCAGCAGGATAGCCCAGACGGACAGCTCGGCCACCTCCTCGTCCGCACGGGCCGCCGGCCACCACGGGGCAGCGCCCGCTGCCGTCCGATCGATGCCCCGCAGCCGCAGGAGTTGGCAGACGCGGAAGCCGGCATCGAAGCTTGATGCAGCACAAGGAAGAAATCGCCATCCGTGATACCGAGATAATACATACAAGCACGTGACGTCGTCTTGAGCACATGTCCACAGCGCCTGGCAATGCTCCTAGAGCATTCATCAGGTGGCTAAACGAACTTGAGGGGAAGAGTAAAAAGTAAAGAGTAAAAAGGGCTCAACCGGGAATTGAACCCGGGACCTCCTGCACCCTAAGCAGGAATCATACTACTAGACCATTGAGCCAATTTTTGTGTTTGTTGGGAGCGGGGTCGGGGTCGAGGCGGAGACGAAGATTCGATGATGAAATGATGTTATTGATAATAC